>VYZQ01066004.1:9160-25688 GCA_013400655.1 Mystacornis crossleyi
ACTGTTGGGAAGAAGGGATTAAAAGCAGAAGATTTGGCAAGGAAGAGGAAATAGTTTTGCTCAGTGACCTTGCAGTTGGGAGTGCTAAAACTGGCGGCATGGGAAAGCTCCATTTTTTATGCCTTGCGTTGTTCATCCTCTGCCTATTTTGAGAAGTAGAATTCCTGTGGAGAGATAACACACAGTCACAGTCGTGCCCAAAGCCTTTTGTTACAGTGAGTCTGGCAGTGAGCCCCTGGATCCCCCTCCCTTGCCAGGATGAACTGAGCAGAATGGTCCCTCTGTGTGTCTCTGCCACCTGATGTTGTTAGTGAGGTAATGAAATAAACCCACTCCACATTTCAGCTGTGGTTTGAAGGTTGCCCTTGGTTACCTGTATGTGTTTATTCACACACTGACTGATAATATTTTCATTAATAGCAATTTTGATATTTTGTGTTCACAGCAGGTGGTCACCTAAGATAGTTCTAAATACTATTATATTGCTGAAACTCCCAGGTACTTTGAAAAGGTTTAGAGTAAAAAATCCTGGGAAAGATGGAAAAATGTAGGAAAACAAAATAAAATTCNGAAATTACAACTGTATTATGAAGAACAGTTAATTTTTTAACTTTTCTCTCTTCTTTTTGAGAATATCTTCTGTGTCATGAAGAGTTTACACTTCACTTTTACTGGGAACTTGGATAGTCATCCCTTAGATTTTCTGNTTAGTTGGGATTTGGTAAAAGTACAGGTTTTCAAAATAAAGATCATCAAGTCATCTTTCAGAAAACACAGTTCAGCTAACTACTACAACAAGATCCTATTTTATACTCCTGCCTCAGAAATATTCCACAGGTAATTCACACACTGACTGATAATATTTTCATTAATAGCAATTTTGATATTTTGTGTTCACAGCAGGTGGTCACCTAAGATAGTTCTAAATACTATTATATTGCTGAAACTCCCAGGTACTTTGAAAAGGTTTAGAGTAAAAAATCCTGGGAAAGATGGAAAAATGTAGGAAAACAAAATAAAATTCCTGGTACATTTCAAAATTGTTCTCTACTGCATCTTATTTTGTAAGCTTAATACTATGAAATGAAAAGCCAAAAAGGTTTGGAGAGAATTTAGCAGCCCAGAAAAGGATGAAAGTAAATTAATAATTCCTTTCATATCACTGTTTTCGGACCTAAGTCCACACTTTCACCTTCAGGAGTGTATAGCTCAATAAGGCTGTTTACTGATGAACAAGATTTATTATGATTACCTGATTGTTGCATTCACCCCACGGTACAAAACCTGAAAACTGAAATGGCTCGGGTTAAGCTCTCTTTTGTCATCTTGCAAATTATTCTTTCAGAGGTGAGGGAGAGGAGAAGGTGTGAATATTTGTTGCAGAGAGGAGTGTCTCATATTTAATTCCTAAAATTGTTAGTGGGTCTCTTTTTTTTTTTTTTAATCATTCATGGAATACAAAATATAGGATAAATACTGGAAGAGAACCAAGCAAAATTATTATCAGAATAATGAATAAAAATCCATAAACATGAAATTTTAAGTCTTGTGGCCCATCTCTCAAAATTTTTTTTTTTTAATTTGAACTGTGAAGTGGACCAAAGAGGTGTCCCCTGAAATATCCCACCACCAGCAGTGTTCATTTGCCTGGTTCATTGGCCTGTCTATCACTCCTGTTCATGAGTGTTTGAGTTTATAGGAATAGGAAAGAAGTTATTTTATTCTCTATTACCCAAGAGTATTTCAGCCATATATACAAGTAGACAGGTGGGCTGAGATGTTCAATCCCAACCCATCTCTTCTATTTATATGGTTTATTAAACAGCTGAAAGGTTTGGAATCTCTCATTTCATTGTAAAATCCATTTCTCTGCATGAACAGTTCACTATAAATTAAATACAGCCTTCAGACCCTGTAATATAATTCCTCTTGCTCCCTAAAATTAACTCCTTCTATTTAAAGAGCAAAGACTGACATTATGCACAAGGAGCTGCCCATCAAAAGTGGCAATGAATGAATCCTTGAGTGGTGTTTTTCATAAATGATAGACAATGCTGGCACTGTACCATTAAAATCATAAATATACAAAATTTACAAAGATCAAGAAACTTTCAGAAGAAGCTATATTAAATTTTAAAGACAGAACATATTTCACAAATAGTAAATGCTCTAAGGGCTGATTAGATCAAGAATTGAGAAAGGGTTTTGAAATGATGATCTGACACCACAAGTGTATGATTATTCTGTATTTGTAATGATTTCTCACTCATTGTCTATTTCTCAAGCTCTCCTTGAAGCCAGACCAATGCAGATCTCCTCTATTTTGATTTGCAGCCTGCAACACAGAAGTGAAGACAAAAGATAAGGCAACAAAACTTCATCTAGCTGGTTATGGCAAGAACATGTAGCCAGGGAAGCCTCTGACTGGTGATAGATAAAAGAAGACTACCCAATGAACATAAAAGGGTTAAAAAATACATAAAACAAAGAACAGACATACTGTAAAGATAAGTAAGAGTGTTTTATCACTTGCCATAATATTTCATTTTCATTAGTTAATACTCTATGCTGAAGTATATGTGAAATTTGTCAAACCCTCTGAGGGGCATGATGACCTTCTATGCAGAACAGACTTCCCACTTAGACCTGATACAGTTTTTTTCTCATGCTAGATAAACTCATTTTAAGGTTAAGAATTACTAAAGGAAAGAATTTGCTCTTTGGTGCTCCCTACCCCACCCATCAGTATCTGAAACGTACATATCTCTGCTTCTCACTTATTTTCCATATTTCCATACTGTAACTTCTTATAGTTATAAAACCAGATAATTGTAGTTGCAGCTGTTGGGAGATAAAAGTAAAAATTTAAGAAATTGGAACACAAAATTGTGCTAAAAGAGAAAATGAAAGGAAGTAAAGGGCTGATCAAGATGATTGCTCAGTATTCTTGTCTTTATTATGCTTATTAATTAAGAGCAATTTGCTAAGTAGCTTTTGTGATTTTTATTATATTGTTTTGACCAATGTCCCGTTTTTTCACAACTCAAGCAGAGGCAAAAAGTAACAGAGTAACTATCCAAACTATCAAAAAGATTTTAGGCTGGCTCTTCTGCTTTAAAATTTTGCTGTCAAGATTCACAATGACATCACATAACAGGCTAATAAGGTTTTCAAGGACACACCCTCTTCTTTTGCAAGAGGAAAGTATGTGTTTGAAACTACTTTTGCCATGCATATACAGAAATTTAACCTCTACTGCTTTTGAAAATCATCTGTCAAAGAGTCAAAACCAGTCAAAAACATGAGAAATAGAAATATCTAGCTAGTTCTGCTTAGTGTAATGTGATTTACCTCAGTCACAATTTTTTAATTTACCCAGAAATGTTAGTTAATAAGGATGGATAAATTCCAGATGATAGGAAAAGATTTATCTAATAAATGAGCTGGGGACATAATGGTGCTGTAAATAATGGACTCTATTTATACATAATTGACTTGAGCCTCAAAGATCCTGGCTCCCTAATTCATCCAAGATTAATGAGAGACATTAATAACCACTCAGATTACAAAACTCTTCAAAGAGTGACAGGAACAAGATAAAAATATCTTTTCAAGTTTTTTTACCAAAAAAAAAAATATTATCCCCAGGTGCAAGTTAGCCAAACTGTCATTTATAAAGATGATGTATTTGTTTTCAGAATGGCTTTCTGATCTTTTATGAATTGAAACATGCTGAATTAATTCTCCCATGTTACAAAAACATTACAAAAAGAGAGAAAAATGAATTACTTAATAACAAGGCTGGATGATCAATTCTTTATTTTTCAATTCATTTTGCAAATAGAAGCTTCTATCTACAAATTACTTCCTCTAGAGTTTTTATTAGGCTTTAGAAAATTTTCTGGACATAAAAACTATATTTTATATTTTCACTTAAAAATTGCTAATTTTTTTTACAATTAAAATTGTCTAAATTTTAGATTTGGATTGGTTTTATCTTCTTCTGTCCGGAAGCAGTGAGAAGAAATCACAAAGTAGTCTCCTTTGCATGGAACAGGGAATAACTTATCACCTGTTTCAGAAGCTGAAGAATCCTGAAATACTTCCTGGAAAAGACCGATACAAACGTTTGCATTTGCGTTTAAGATTAGGTTTAGCTTATTTAGACATATAGCTCAGATCTATGACTGAAGTAGCTTTCAACAGGAGATATTTTTGGATAATAGATCGCATTTCAGAGAAATAGAAATCAAATAACACAAGCCTTTTAAAACTGGGGGTTTTTGGTGTTTTCATCCTCAGTGTTTCACACGTGGAAGGCTTGCTGATTAGCATTTCCTTTCAGAACAGATTCTGAATTTTTTTTTTCTCATTGTCTTGCTATTCTTACTGTTTCTTGATGGACTTTCAGGGGATTTCTGTCAGAATTCCTTATAGATGCATAATTTCATTAAGACACCCCTTTAAGTTTTATTGCATTCACCCTTGTAGGTAAACTGCTCTGGACACACAGCTCAGATTAACAAATGGCACACAATGACTCACTGCAACATGGTTTGGGTCAGTGGGTCAAACTTCTGTCTTGCCTTTTCACTGGCCTCCTTTAAATACAGCTAACATACAATTGGATTAACATTTTTCATTTACTTAAAGGCAAAGCCAGGAACATTCCATCAATGGGTGTTTGTCTTACATATATCTAGAAGACTTTGCTGATTAATTTGATTATTTTGTGTCAACATTTTTAATCTCATGGTGTAGTATGTGCCCTTGGGCTATTTGAAAGGGCAGTCTCCCTTTCCCCTAGACTTACAACTCACCAAATATAATGTGTCACTGACTGCAGGACAAATTTGCAAAGCCTGCACCTGTACACAATGATTATGCTTGGTGAATTAATCACATCTGCATTAGCTTTTGCTAATGAATTGCCAAATAATTGCATACATTTTGTGGCCATGCAACTTCTTGATGTTAATGACATTGAACTGTACATTCGCTTACTGAAATTCAAGCATGGCATGAGAACATGTAGGTACCCATATTTCTTGTTTAGTTTTTTAGATGTGACATTATAATATGCATAGAACATGAGCGGTATTTTTATAATCCACTTATTGACACTATTTGGTATTACTCGTTAATTTTTTTAAAAGGGATATGCTTAAGACATTTAAAGGAGGGAGAAATACTGGAAAGATAAACCCAGATATGGCCTTTCCTAGTCTCCTTTTTATTCTGAAGTAAGAGAAAACTTATTCATTATTGGTATAATTTTGTAGCAGTCTACAGAAATCATCTGAGAAGTAAATACTAACTCAACCGCATGCTTGCAACTTAGCTTTCACAGTGAGGTTTTATTTCCCACTTTACATGAAATAAGTGGCTACTGGAATGCCACGACCCCACATCCATTCGGGACTGAACAACGACCATCACGGTTGACCAATGGGCTGGTAAACTGACACGGGGCAGTGATGGCTTTGACTCAACACCAGCCTGTTGCAGCGTGCGCTGATGGAAATGCCACAACTGTTGCCTTCTCCAGCCACCTAGAAACAGAGACTACACAAGAGTAAGGAAATAAAGGTAGGTATTTATTTGAAGGGCCTTCAAGGTACACCCTGGGGAGCCGGAGGCAGCTTCCATAAAATGGACCCCAAGATGGATGACAGGTCACGAGTTCTTTACACTGTTATAGGTTTGGTCTATTTGCATATCAGCATAAATTCACCAATTAAAACTTTAGCTCTCTTCCATTTCTCCACCTCTCTCCTGGTCCCAGTTTCCACCTTTAGGCCTCGGACAGCCCGAGTGTCCTTGAATAGCAAGCTCAGAGAAGCTTTGTTGTGTCTATCTAGTCTAAGAGAGCAGCTAACAAGCTGTAAGAAACTTCAGAGTTACACACTAGGCAATACAGGATTTGAAAAGTACAGAAGTTAAAACCTAAGGCATCACAACCTTCCTGAAAGCGTCTCCGGATAGCGAGCCCCTCCGGTAGGGCCACTGCGCCCCAGCCAGTGAGCTCGGATGCACCAATAACTCCCAGCCTTTCNGCGCGGCAGGAGGCAGATTCATGAAGCGGGTGTGGCGGTGGTTGCGCAGTCCCGCCACGCCGGGCACGGGAGGGCGCAGCGGGCCCGGCGGGAAGCAGCTGCCCGGGCCGCCCGTGGGCTGCAGCGGGGGCAGGCGCGGGGCGAGTGCCCGGCGGGGCTCGGGCTCGCTGCTGCCGTGCGGGAGCGTGGAGAGCGTCTCCAGCACGCGGCTCCTGAACCCGCCGAGCGCTCGCTTGCTGAAGGAGCGCTTCTCCTTGGCTTCCGGCCGGCCCGGCGCCCCGCACCCGCGACACCAGCCAAAGTGAAATTTGAGCCAGGTGACTTAAAGTCTCCGTGTTTGTCAGTTTTTTGAGTCATCATACTAGAAATCTAAGTGTGGTTTTATGGATTTATTGGAAATAATGCTGACATTCCCCACCTACATGGTAGGATTCAGTGTACACGCAATTCATTCAAGAGCTAAAGCTATCAGAAAAAATTACTGAGGTTTTTCTTGCTTTGTTTCTTACTCTGTTCTCAGTAAATTATAACATGATGGATAAAGGGTGTAACACATACTAAAGACACTGTTGCACACTTTATCCAAAGAGCAGGCAAAGCATATTTTCCTTGCTAAGTTTAATCTTAAAATGTTGCATTGTAAGTGAAAAGAATTGACTGTGCCCAAGTGCATCAAGCAAATGCACTGTGGTGCACCATTTTATCACATTTAATCAAGTTTGAGGGAGATCTGGAATTCTCTCACATCTAAATCGGTGAATTACTGCTTTTTGCAGACAAACGGAAGAAAAATAAGGAAAAAGAAGAAGGAAGCTGCATACTATATGACCAAAGATACTGACTTGGAAAACACCTTATTTTTACCTTGATATCCACAAAGAGTTCAGTAAGGGTCCACAGAAGATGTCAGTTTCTTTACTGTTTGTTTTCTAGTGTTCTTTCATCCTTATGAAATCGTTTTCCTTTCACTCTCAAGAAATTAATTTACAGCTATTTTGAATTTTCATTTTAGAAGTAGTACGAACAATGGAACTAATATTAAATTATGACTTTGCCCTGAGCACTTGGAGGTGTATCTTGTGCATCTTTATTGGACCCTGAGAGTCTCTAATGTGTGTGTATCCCCCAGCACTGCAAACCTAATTTGCATTATATTTCAATTCCACTGAAATCCTATTTGGAAGCCAAAAAAAAAAAAAAAAAAAGAGAGAAAGAAAAATATTGAGTGGAGGTTTTTTGGTTTTATTTTTCCTAAGCTGGCAAACCTAAGATACAGCCAAATCTTCAGCTGCAGTTATACTATGCCCTTTTGTGTGGACAAGGGCACTTCATTATAGGACGAGACACTCCATTAGATCTCCATGCCTCCTTGTTTTCTCTGGTTAAGAGGTTTTAACAGTCATCATGCAGAAACTCCGTTTTTATATCCTTTAATACTAGAATCTGCTATATGAATCTGAAATAGTGTAAGAATAGCACCTGGAGAAACAGGACAAAGAGAATAAGGATCTGAACTCTTAAGTCTACCTGCTGTCGAAGCACTGCCCCTAGGAGAGGCTTTCCACAGCAGACGTGTTTCTTCTGACATCTATTCATTTAAAATGCATATAACATGGAATGTGGATGCAAGTGTGAATGAAAAATCATCTTACTTGAGGATATTTAGAATTGTGGTCAAATGTTCTTCATAAAATAGTAACCAGAATACTCTCTGTATATGACTTACAGGTCTGGAGAAGATGCTCTTCTGATGTTACTGCTATCAGAAAAATGCTTATTTCAGTATTATTTCTAGAAGCTGTTTTATATCTGAGAGAAAAATGAAATCTATTTTATACTGGCTATACAATTTCTCTCTTTTAATAATTTATTTTTTCTCTGTTATTCTAGCATTTTCCTTCATAGCTGTTATTCCTTCTGCAATATTGCCAATCAAGGGATTAAAAAAAATAAAAACCTTGATTTGGGCAGCACTGGAACTTAAATGTGAGCATTCTTGTAAACTAAAGACCCCTACATTTTATTTTCTTCAAAAATTGAACAGAAATATTCAGGTTTTGTGTGTTTCAGTTACCCTAAAGATGAAGGAAAATGATGAAAAATCAATCTCTCACCTATTTATTTTTGTTTATGAGTTAATAGTGTAGTAGAAGGGGATAAGGTATAGATTTTAAGACAGATGTTTTTAGATCAGCTGGACAAAGAAAGATGACAGAGGCAAGTTCAGGCTCAGAAAACAGGGGGATACCCCTGGTTTTGTATGCCTTCCCTGAATACGGATGAATAATTCCTGATGAAAGAGAACTTTCAGAGTGTATATCCCATGGCAATTCACTGACAGGATGTGCAAGTCTACTTGCTGAGGATTTTCAGCAAGGATTTGAAACTTTCTTTATGACCATTTTTACATTGTTCCCAAATTGTCAGGAGATATTGACAGCCAGGTTCCACTGACATAAACTGGATAGATTCACCATAACACAATGCTTTTATTTTCTTTGGGCAGTAGAAAGACTGGCAGTAACAGTTTATTATACACAGATTTTTTTTTTTTACTGTTTTTTATAAAGAAGCCTGTATATTAGGTAAAAGGTATGATTGGTTTTTAATCTTATACTTTCAAAATATATATGTAAAATTGGGTTTATACGTGAGGAAAAATGGATAGGATATGGAAATATCACTTCAATTTGTTACATAATCAAACCTTTTTAAAAATGTCTTGTGTTTTCAGATTTAAGTATTTCAGATAGTTTTATAAACTGAAAACAACCCATGTAGAGGGAAATTAAAAATGTAGATAGTTTAAAATACTTGCATTTGTTTTATTTAAAAGATCTTAAAAATGTATTCCTACAATATGATTCTGACAGAGTAGCACCTTCCTTGTGAGAGATGCTTTAGAGAGCTTCTCATTTTATCTTTTACCTTCTGTTATATCTTAAAAGTGTATACAGTAGTCAGGACTTGGATATTAAGTCCAAATAGCTTGAAACCAACCAGATGTCATCATACTAAAAACAAAATCACAGGGAAAATAATCAATATTATTTATTTATTTATTTAAATTAAAATCTAACATTCCAATGAGCTTATATTTGTCATGACCTTGGACGGTCTTTATTAGCCTCTGCTTTGCCTGCAAATTAGAGGCATTAAATACTTTGCTCTGCTGCATATGCTTAGAGCACAGCCAGACACGCTCTGCTGATTTAGTGCAGGCAGGTTATGAAGGTACTGACATCTAGACCAATGCCAGTGTTCTGTGAGCCAAGATGCAAGAGTTGACTCTGTGGATTCCCAGACCATTTCTGCACAAACCCAAAGGTTTTAATATACATCATGTGTAAAGAGATAAAGCTTTTAAATTTCACTGGGCATGTTTTGACTTGTTTTTTGTTCTAGCAGATGAGTTTCAAATGATGGAAACTACGCACAGAATTAGATTATGATCCTTTTAGGTATACGTGAAAAAGTTTTTAACTATATTCTTTGCACATTGCATGCACAGAGAGCATATGAATGGCAGGTCATGATGGATTCTAAAATTGTTGACCTACAGAGTCATTTATCCATAAAATCAGATTGTTTATCTTCTTCACTATTGCTTCACTGTACTTGGGGTTATAAATCTGAAGAACTTTTTCATAGAAGCACAGAAAACTCATTTCATAAACACAAGAAGAATATGGGGGAAGTGAATACAATAGATGCAATATTAGAGAATCAGTTAGAAATATTCTGACCGGACAGAAACAGTGACAATAAGACATTGAGCTGTAAAATCAGGAAAGAAGAAGATCACAAAGAAGAAAATCATAAATATAATATATACTCAGTACTTTAGACAAGGAGACAGGAATGAAGATCACCTTTTTTTTTGGTGGAGAAGATGGTAAAATTACATGTTCTTGTCACCTCAGTCATCTGACACGTTAGAGTACTTGTCTATCAAAAGTTTATGTATTTGAGCAACATGTTCCTAAGGTCAGGAGCAGAAATGCTGGGAGATGACACAGTATAAATCTGCCTCTGTTGGGTCTTATTTCAGTTTTCTGTGAGATGGCTCTGCATAATGCTTCATGAAGACATGCAGTGCTCTTGTTCAGCTGCAGATGTCAACTCAGTTCTGGAGTTCAGCCGGCCCACAGGCTGCCCAACTTTACCTTAAATGTGGCAGGGGTTTACTGTGATGGAATTTCCAGTCATGTATTCTGTCAAGGCATTGAGTTTTAATTTCATTTTCACAGCATGTCATTTGCTGATCCCTTGCCCTACAGGTAACACAGACCTGATTTGTTTCCACCTGTTATTCCTTGGAGGTGACTGAACCCATAACATGTAAGTGCTCATGTTATCAACGTTATACAATTAGTATGGACTTAAGGATGGGTTCATCTGAGGTGACTGTATATTTCTTTATAAGCCTATTCCCAAACCGTTTACAGATTCAGTGTGTCACGAATTCTTAGACTGCAATAACCAGAGCTGATGATATCAACCTCTACTAGTGTGACATGAACCCAAAGTGAGATTTGGTTTTATAAAATGTTAAAAGCTAATCTTCTCCTTGTGACAGAACACAGAAATAGACCGTTTTGAGTATCTGATTACACATAACTTCTACTGCCTATCTGGAGAGAGAAGTTGAAAAAAAAAGGACTATGATTTTAGCAATGATTCAAGTTTCTAGATGACAGCTTTAAAGCAAAACACTTGGCTAATTTTCNAAGAAGATCACAAAGAAGAAAATCATAAATATAACATATACTCAGTACTTTAGAGACAAGGAGACAGGAATGAAGATCACCTTTTTTTTTGGTGGAGAAGATGGTAAAATTACATGTTCTTGTCACCTCAGTCATCTGACACGTTAGAGTACTTGTCTATCAAAAGTTTATGTATTTGAGCAACATGTTCCTAAGGTCAGGAGCAGAAATGCTAGGAGATGAAACAGTATAAATCTGCCTCTGTAGGGTCTTATTTCAGTTTTCTGTGAGATGGCTCTGCATAATGCTTCATGAAGACATGCAGTGCTCTTGTTCAGCTGCAGATGTCAACTCAGTTCTGGAGTTCAGCCGGCCCACAGGCTGCCCAACTTTACCTTAAATGTGGCAGGGGTTTACTGTGATGGAATTTCCAGTCATGTATTCTGTCAAGGCATTGAGTTTTAATTTCATTTTCACAGCATGTCATTTGCTGATCCCTTGCCCTACAGGTAACACAGACCTGATTTGTTTCCACCTGTTATTCCTTGGAGGTGACTGAACCCATAACATGTAAGTGCTCATGTTATCAACGTTATACAATTAGTATGGACTTAAGGATGGGTTCATCTGAGGTGACTGTATATTTCTTTATAAGCCTATTCCCAAACCGTTTACAGATTCAGTGTGTCACGAATTCTTAGACTGCAATAACCAGAGCTGATGATATCAACCTCTACTAGTGTGACATGAACCCAAAGTGAGATTTGGTTTTATAAAATGTTAAAAGCTAATCTTCTCCTTGTGACAGAACACAGAAATAGACCGTTTTGAGTATCTGATTACACATAACTTCTACTGCCTATCTGGAGAGAGAAGTTGAAAAAAAAAGGACTATGATTTTAGCAATGATTCAAGTTTCTAGATGACAGCTTTAAAGCAAAACACTTGGCTAATTTTCTTCAGGAATTTTAATTCATTCTTTGTATCCTGGTCTCTCTACTCCCACTCATTATTTTGTGACTTTTAATGTTCTTCATGAATACAAAAGTGAAATATTTGGAGGAGGGGACAATAAAAGCCACTCCATCATTCATATTAGAATATTTTTAGGAAAGCTGCTTGTTTATGAGCTTGTTTAATCCTCCTCTGTGCAGTTCAAATGGCTTTTAATTTTTGAATCTTGTGTATCATAATTAGTAATTGATTTCAGTTTTGTAATATCCTGGCTGATGTGATCATCATGCATACACTAAATAAATTTTACGCAGCAGTCTCCTATAGTAGATGGCACTTCCTCTAGCTAACATAGCATTCTATGCCTTTTGTAGTCATCTATAGAAATGATTTTTAGATGTATTGAATTAATTTTAGTAATCATTTGCCACAGAATTAAAAGAAGTGCAGTTTAACAGGAATGTTCACCATCAAGGGCTAAATATGCAGTGGCTGGATAGATAATAAAATACAGAAGCCAGATGCTTTGCTGTAAGAAAGAGTACATTTCATTATAGATGATGTAGTGGCATGCCTCATTTATGAGGTCTGATTATGCATCTCCAGTTGTTAGAAGGTGACTATAGAATAAGCATTGAAGGAGGACTTGATTGCACAAAAGTGCTAGGAGGAATATCAAAATGTCCCCTCTTTATCCAGCACTCAGAAATAGATTTGAAGAGGATACTTAGGAAATGTCTTTCATCTCCATAGACTGTCACATTTTATAGAAACAGAGATCATTTCTTATCCCTCTGTGAATGCAGAACCCTTTTTCTGGCAACACTGTGTACCAGAATGCTTCACACATGTGAACCACGGGGGGTTTTGAAAGATGGAACATAGTACTGAATATGATAGTAACCCTGGCCACCTGACCTAACCCTTCAGGCCCCCAGCTATTACAGCCTTAAAGGTGGAAATGTTGAATCCTTTCCTAATCAGTCAGTAGCTAAAGTTTAGTCCTTATGTCTCATAAGACGTAAGAGCCAGTGTCATTCCAGCACTGGGGCTTAAGGACATACAAGGACATTAATTTGCCTGTGATTCAGATTTAGTGTATTTGCAATGACTGCTTAGAGTAGGCATGATTTCCCTGGGTATAATCAGCCTATATGAGACATGTATAGTGTCTAGTTTTGTTTGTGAAATCCAAAGGGAAGCTGTCAAATAGACAGCATTTTGTAATGACTTTTAATATTGTCTTCACTCATTGCCTTGAGAAAGAAATATGTTCAATGACTGCAGAGAGAAGATCAAATAGTGAGCACCAAAGACACTCTGCATGCACTGATCACTCTACTAAACTTTTCAGGATCTCTTTAATGGTTAAACATGTATTAGATTTTGTTAAAGCCCAGACATTCTAAACAGCTGAGGCTTCCACTGGTTTTAATAAGAAATTTGTAACTAAATCTACAGTTACATATAAATCTTTCTCACCACATGTGAGAAAACTTTTTGGTGCCAAAATACTCTGTCCCAGTTTTTTGTATCCTTTTGGATCTGGAGGGGCTGGGAATGGAGTAAAATTTAGTCATAAATGAGATAATTTGAACAAATGAGCAAGAGCATGTAAAGAGCATTTCTTCTAAAAGTACGTGAAACTGGCCTGTTACAGTAAGAAACAGCTATACATGCATTGTAACCTACAGATGTACACACAGATCAACAGTATAGATTATGTTCTGAGTTGACTTATTTTATCAGAATTCGAGACTGTGTTCATGTAATAGAGCAGGACTTAGGGTTCTTATTTACAATGATGGCAATACATTTTTTTAAATAAAAACCTCTCTAGTTATTCACTAAAAAGCAACAGCAAATAAAAAACAGCAAAGTGATTCTATAATAATCACAACTGACTGGTTTTGAAGCAAGGAGTCTTCTTCAGGACTGGTTATTTTTCCAGTATTTTATATTGGGGATGTGGTGGGTGAGGATGGAAGAGTTTACCAAAAGTAGGATGACCCAAAATTAAAGACAGTTCCACTAATAGATGTTGCACAAAACCAACCAGAATCTATGGCAGTTAATTTGCACCTTTTCAGTTTTGTTCTAGCAGTGCTACTAGTTTGATCAAGGCTCAAGTGTATGACTGGGATTCCCACCCCCACCACTTTAATCAGCTTTATTCAGTGATTTAACATTTCTCTCTCTTAGAACATAAAACTCCAAGGTAACTTTAAGTTATTCCTTTGTCTCTTGGAAGCATTTGAGGTTTAATTTAGTCATGTATATATTATGAAACATTTAGAAGTGTTATGTAAATGTGAAGCACTGTAATGATCACTAATCTAGTGCTGTTGTTAGTCTTCTTATCTTGCCAAGTTTTAGGAATGACTTCAAAAATCATGCTTTTAGTAATATTCTTACAAGGATAGTTTTGTTCTAATTTCTTGACATGCACAGTTTATGCAGTGTAACTCTCTTCAGGTGCTATGGGTAAGTAATTAACTTATTGGTCCTGTATCAGAAGTAAAAGTCCTATATGAATATGAAATTCTGTAACTGGGATGGGAAGGAACGATAGATGGGCCAAAAGTAGTTGTAAAAACTGTAATGATATAATTATATGAATTCATAAATTTAATGTATAGATCACTTTAAATAATTTATTTGATTATTCTATCATACAGTTTAAACGCAGTTGAATTTAATCATTAGCTAAACACAATTAGTTAAAATTTTCTGTTCATATTCTACCTGATATTTACAGTTACTGTGGCAAGAAAATCCATACATGACTAGGCTTTCCCAAAGACTGGATCCCTAATGAAAATTCTCTGAGAACATTTTGCCTTGAATAATTAAAGCATGCATCATGACTTAAATTACAGTGTTAGTGATTAAATTAAATCAAGCTTCTCCCATGTTACAGTGTTTCTAAAGATAATTACTATCCTCTCCTAAGTAGTTTGTCAATTTGAACAGCGATTTGGCAAAGAAACTTGCACCTGGACTGCTGTCGTGTCCTCTAAGATTTGAGATGTTTGCTATTTGTGAGAACTGGATACTGCAGGTAGCCATTTGCAAAACCAACTGATGCCTTGCTGTATAGACAACAGCTTTTAGTCCACTTTTATTGAATTAGTTGGGTTTGAGGCATTTTCCAAGAAAAATAGAACCTGTTAGGACTCAGGTTTATATCTCAATTTTGCCTGTTATATGTAGTATGTGTTACATAACTTCGGATTATCAACAAAATCAGGTCATGATTCTTGATTATGAACTATAGTTTTTAACTGACAAAAAACAAACAAAAAACCCCCCAAACAAGCCTGAAGTTGTTTTGTTAGTGAAAAGAGATTGTTCGTGGTGTTATGGAGATATAACTTGAAGAAAATTACCCATTAAGAATATATTCTCAGAGAGCAAGAACTGAAAGGAGCTCAAAGCCTTAAATCAGCCTGTAAACCTAATCAGCTACATGATACAACATTAGAAAGTATAAGTTCTTTGCAGTATAAACAGCAGCACCTCATGAAAATGGGGGAAATTGTAGCATACTCTGAGTCATCTCACAGTGCCTATGGAAAGTGATAGAGTTTCAAAGGAGTGCTTTGGAGGTCTGCAGAGTACCATGTAATGAGTAGGATGTTCACCAGGAGGATGTGATATCCATCTTCTCACCCATTCTCTGCATCATTTAAGTAACAGTTTAAAGAAAAGTTTCTGAATTAAACACAAATCTAAGTACTGATGCAATACACTTAGGTCACTTTCAACCCCTATAGGCAGAGCTGTTTGTATAAAACCTTTCTTTTATCCTTTCTTAATCACTTTCGTAGGAATCCAGTGAGAGTTCAACCACATATTTAAAATACAACATTCTTATCAGGATAGCATAAGACCTTGTATTTTTGGTGCCCGATGTTTTACCACAGTAAGATAACACACACTCCAGAGAGGTGAGAAGTGAGCATGAAATTACTCACTCAGGGGAATAAACTGATACAGTGCCAAAACCTGAGGGCAGGCTGTCATCCTTGACTTAGTATGTGATGGCAGAATATCCATCAGTTTTCTGAACTGAGTCCTCCCTGGCTTCTTTTCTGAGAACAGAGGGAAGGACAACTGTTGGCAGAATTCAACCTAAATTTGTGAGTAGTAAGAAATAACAACCCTAATAATAAAATTTCCTTATCTGTTTTTCTACTGTGACTCAAAAGCAATATGTCTTCCTATTATCCTTAAGGCTTCTGCATACATTAAAAACTTAAGTTATGCAGTTTCTTTGTGAAATAGAAAAATACTTATATTCTTAGATTACTACTGTTCTATAGGAAACATAAAAATGTCATGGCAGCTACAAAAAGAGACTCTAAAAGGGAAAACCAGAATCCTCCTGTCTTGTGTCTGTATGACCTTTTTCCCTGCCTTTAACATACACAGAAATTATTACATTTTGAACCACATGGCTACTGAGGTCAGAATCTAGGTATAGATTACATCATATGAACTTGCATGTGGTGGTTATTTGTGATTAGTGCTATTGCAGGCTAAGCTGATGTTTTCACTACAAAGTGGCTACAGAGCCTTAGTCAGCAATGGTGAACATGAACATGCTGCCTATCAGGATGTAGTGGCAGAGGAACAATGGCAAGAGGTCTAAAAATAAAGTAGAATGCTGGGTTTTCCTAAAGGGTAGGAATCCAAATCCCTCTTACTAAAGTAGAGTATTCTGTGCAATTTGGTGATCTTTTATGCTTTCTTGTGTTATGAATAGCAGGCTTGGGAGAAAATATTAATTAATTAGAGGAGATTTTG
>VYZQ01066005.1:0-47104 GCA_013400655.1 Mystacornis crossleyi
TCCAACCCAAGCCGTTCTGTGATCTAAAATTCCATGACTACAAACCCCCAAAGGACTAAGGCCTGGTTCAAAGCCATGTTCAAGTGCTTGTGCACATTCACATTGACACAAATCTGGTATTAAGTCCACAGTTTCCAGCACAGCCATGGTGCCATTTGATAAGGAGAATTCATGACCATGCTCAGCTGCCACACTGAGGTGACATCAGGGACAGGACAACACAATTCATGCTTTCAGGCCTTCACTGGCTTTTCCCAAGAGTGTCTCACTGTCTGTATTTGGGAGAAGTGCCACTGCAATCCATTTTTCTCACAGGTTGTAAGACTTTTTCCTGGCTGCCATCTCTGTAATCGCTAAAACCTGTCTTGTTGAAGTCTGAAAATCTGGTAGATCAGGCATAGAGAAAAAAGAAACTTGGTATAAATTTCTGAGTTTATTTGAACTTTGAGCACTGGAAATTACCTGTTTGTTCATTTGGGGACTTTTGCTGTCACCCAGTGAGGCAAAATATCTGCAGCCTCCTGGAATTGCCTTAGCCCAGATAATTCATTCACATGAGATTTCTCAGATTCTTTGTACATCAACAGAAAAAAATTTCCCTTAGCATTTATTGACAAGCAGTTCATAACCTAAATGGGAATGAGAAATTAACTGAATGTGTCTTTCAAAAGGTTTTGCCATAAACTTTGCCCTTGATGAGTGCAAATATCAGCTAAGTGCCAAGCGCCCCCTCACCGTGCTGCCCAGCACATTTCTGCCCAAAGACTGCTCTTAGTCTCAGACATCATTACTAAAAAATATGCTAAAATTCAAAACAGGGTGGCAAGTTGCTTCTGTATTTTCTGCTGAGTGTGTAACAAATTTGAGCCAATCTTCTGCGGAAAAAATATCAGAAGTCAGACAAAATTTTGCCCAAGGATTATAATGTGCATCTTCACTCTCCATCTTCCTGATGAAGAAAACAGGGAGCAAGATCATTAGGTGACATTGAAGTGTTTTTCAGAAAACATTGATTTGGAAGGCTGCATTTGCTGCAGCTCTAAAATGTAACTAGCAGCCTGCAGAGTACTTCAGAATTTGGCTAAAATATTATAGGCAGCACATTCTCCTTCTGCTCAGGTTTTTAAGATACAGAGGAAACCAACATTTCTGCTTCATAAAATGTAATGTATATTCAACCTGCAGCAGCTTGCAGTCCTGACAAGGAGCTTATTTTAAAAGCCAGTGTGCAATTTAAAATCAGTACTTAGAAGAAAGTGAATGGTCTTGCAAAAACTTTGAAGTATTGAAGAATGTTTTTCAACTGGAGTATTCACCAGTTTGGGTTGATAAAGGAAGTTTCTGGTGAGTTATCATAGGAGATAAACTTTCTTTCTGCTCATTTGAAGAAGGAAATTACTACCAAAAAAATCACTTATTAAAAATATATGATGAAATCTGGCAAACAATTTCTGAAGTGTAAAAGTTTCCGTCTCTATCGATATCTGCAGTAAGAAGTTGAGATATATGCTAGATAGAAGAAAATATCAATCTTTAACCAACATGAGGAGTTTTTTTTGCACACTAAAGCTGTGCCATTGCCAAACAGCACTAAAAAATAAGTGGGATATATAGTACTTGGAGAGAGAGAAAATTTACACTAGGACAGATGTATTTAAAATCTGTTTAAAATACTTCAAGGTGTGTTTATGTATTTTCCTTCCTATATTTCAGAGCTTGCATTTGAGTTTTTGGTGAAATTATGTTATTTTATATATAAGTTGCTCCATCTTAACTAGAGACAGAACATTCTGTGTGCTTGTGTACATGGAAGGGATGTTTCTTTCCCCACCCACAACGGGCAGAAGAGGGAAAATCTCTGCTTCAGGCCACCAAGTGCTGTGTCCCGGGAATGCTTTACTGATGAGAGCTTGAATTAAGTGTCTATTTAAGAAGAGGAGCATGGGCCAGCCTCATTAGTGCTAATACAGGAAGATATAAATTATATTTTTGTGCCCTAGCAAGGTCTTCTCTACCCCTGGGGGACTGCTGGAAAGGAGGGCAAGGAGGGCTTCCACGCTGCTCTCCATTAGCAGAGGAACATCCTTAATTTCTTGCCCTCCGTTCCATGGGAGCTGGGCTGGGAGGAGCTGCTGAGATGATTCACGAAGACAGAGGATCCTGTGGATCTCCTGTTTCCTGCAGCAGCCTGCTGAACGTGGTGTTCTGCACAGCAGAATGAAAGGCATCCCCTGCTTTATCATTGTAAACGGTTCCCTGATGGATTTTCTTGCAACAGCACTGCTGCAGGAGCCGTGTCTGCAATATAAAATACTTTTGGCAAGGAATATTTATGGCTGATGCAAAATAATAACAACCACCAAGCTATGCAGTCTCTTAGGGCAGCCCTGTGACCCCAGATTTCATGCCCTGGGAGTGAAAAAGCCAAAATTATTTTGTCTCTGCACAAACCCTAGCCATGGTGTAGCAATTTTCAAGTTTTCACAGCTGTCACGGTCCCCACTCCCCTTTCCTTCCGTCCAACACTCACAGGCTGCCTGATGCTGTCGGGCTTCAGAAGGAGAGAGGATTTAAAATGCTGCATAGAAACCAAAAGTGCTTTTATGTCATGTCTCATCCATCGATCAAACCCCCTCCTTTCCTTTGTGAGGGGAAAAGTGCAAGCCTTTATAACACTGAGACACCCTGCAAACCTGGGATGGTCGGGAGTTCAGTTCCCTGCCCAAGGGGATGCATTTGCTTCCTATTTGTGAGAGAGCTCTATTTTGGAAGATAAGACAGCAGCTGCAGGAGTATTTTCATGCAACAAGCTGTTACCTTCATTGGTAAAGTGCCTTCTGATTAAAGGCCTCACTTTTGGGACCTGCTCCAGAGCTATTGCCCGTGTTCAGCCCCCACCTGATCTAAAGGGAACTTTGTCCTCAGGTATCACTGTGAAAAGTCAAGACCAACTAAATCACTGGAGCCAAAAGTTCTGGGTTGAGACGAGAGAGGGCTTTAACAGAATGACCTTTGTCTATGAAAATCATTGCCTTGAGTTGTTTGGTTCCACACTGGTCTCCTTTTCACCTTCATCCCAGGACTGTTCATAAGCTGTGGATTTTACAGCACCCTTCTCTTTCCACTGGGTCGATCCTGTAGGGTTTTTTGCAAGCTCTGTATTGTATACATTGATTTAAAATTAGGCCAGCGTGATCCAGACCTGCACTATCGTGTGCACACAGTCTTCCTTTTTGTGTATTTACTACGTCCTAACACACTGCTAAAAGCTCACACTAAACTGGTGCAGTAAAGTGCTTAAAATGTTAACAGCAATTTTAATGAATATGAATGAATCAATTAAAATATAATTGACAAAATATACACAAAAAAAGAGCGAGCACATGCCTTCTTCCAAATCTTAAGTAAATAAATCTGCACTGTAAGAGAGAGAAGAGGGCCAGCTTTTGATAAACCCATACATAATATACAGATACTCTTGAACTCCTTAACTGAGATACTTATTGAAGTATTAAGGCTCATTTCACATTGTTTGCATAAATCATAAATAAAAAACATCCATACACAGACATAAATTGTGTAAGGCTGTGCACAAACCCAGGGAGTTTAAATTCAGATTTAAGTGAAAAGTTTTAGATTTGTGCTTACTAATTCCTCGCCATGAAGACAGGGATAGTGGTGAAACAACTTAAACGGACGTTTTTGGGTGACAATTTTCTGCAGTGTCAGAGGTGAAATCATTGCAGAAGTTGTATCAGAAGTGTACTGGTGCAAAGTAAGACACGACAGAGCATCGTCCACACAACACTTGTGAGACTTTAGAGAAAGTAAGTCAGGTATTTTAATGCAAGGCTAACCTTGAGCTGCTGTATGTTGAATGGCAAAAAAAAAACTTACAGAGATCTGACAAAAATATCAGCCTGCTTCAGTCTTATCTTCAGGAATTTCTACAGGTTAGACACACTTGAGACATCCCTATCAAAGTGCACATTCCTTTAAATCAGGCTCTGCCACTGCTTGCTCCCCAAAATTATTTGCTCCCCAAAACTACTTGCTCCCCAAAACTACTCCCATGCCCATCATGTGACCTGAGAGGAATCCCCAAGTGCATTTTTCAGGACGTTTTGCACAATGGCACGTTCTCATTCACTCTGACCACACGGCCCTGGTGTGATTCCTGTACGTGACAACTTCAGCCACTTTGAGAGATCCGAGCAGCTCTTCCCAAGGAAGCTGTGACAAGTTCGAAGGGACCCAAAACCATAAAGCGTGTAGGAGTGGAAAAAAGGCAGAAAGTGATGTAATGAAAGAAATATTTGATAGAAGTCAAGGCCAGAAGTTTTTTCTGGTTCAGTCTATTGGCAAAGTCAGTCAGTAGGACAGGTAAGATCTGAGATATGTGCACGAAGCTGAACTCCCCCTTGCCATAATCCAGGCTTCCAGGCTGGAGCAGGCCCAGATTAGCAGCTTGATTGATGGCAGAATGCACCACAGTCCCAAGAACCCTGCGAAGGTTTCTCCTGATGTTTTTTCCCTTTTGTGTCTGCATATTTTTCACTACCTAAACCAGCCCTGCCTGAACTGATTTGCAATGCAAATTCACCAATAGTATTTCAGGTATTAGAAAAAGCGAGACGCTTCCCAGGAAAGATGAGGAGAATCTATTCAAACAGTTGCAAAATGAAGTTATTTAGAAGTAGCCCCTGTTTGGTTTGCTTGTATTCTAACATGAAACAACACTGGTACAACTCCTTTTCATGGTTCACAACAGGTGAGGTGCTCACTTCATATATGGCAACAAGAACCCTTCTGAATCAATGAAATACATAAACTCTACAAGATCAGAAACAGTCCTTTTGAACACCACACTTTTTATTTTAATGATGCTGTACCCTTCCCTCTCAGGGGCTTCTTTTTCAATTAATTCCTGTTGGAGAAGTGTGAATAGCAGCAGGCTGTTTACATGAGAATGTGTCCCATGAGACTGATGACAAGAAAATAATCACTTACTACTGATGGCTTTTACTGTAGCTGGGAAAACTATTACTATAAATTGCATAATAAAAAAATGGAGATAATAACTCACTCCTGTTCTTAAAATTCTCTGTGATCTACTAAAATGCTGTAGAAGAGATGCTATTATTATTTTAACATCTTTCCACATTAATGTGGGGATTTTTCAATGGAAATACAAAAATTAGAGACAGGGTGGTTAATATAACCTCTTTCTTTGCTTGCCAACACTTCCCACAATAAGACTATTTTCATCTGCTTGCAGTTTGACTTTTGTTTGGGTAGCAGTTTTCCAGGCCAGGTGTCTGCCTCAGGCTGAGTCATTTCAGCTGGAAGGTTTCAGCTACAATTCTTTGGCCATTTCCAAGAATAAGGTGGGAGAGTGGGAAAATTGAGACATGGTGAACATCAATTGTGCCATAAAACAAACCAAAAAAAAGGTGTTGTGAGAACCTGAGAGGTCCCACCTGCCCCATGGATTTCAAGTTCAGGTGATGGCACCAGCCTCAGAGGTTCTTGCTATCCCTATAAAAAATCATCACAATGCTGCCCAGATTCTGCAGTCTGAGCAAAACCAAGTCAATAAATAAAAAAAATATCCTCATGATCATATCCTGAGGGGTTTTTTTCCAGTGACAAACAGGGTGCAAGCAGCACTGAGTACATCCTATTCAGTTCCAGCTACTGGGGCAGGTGCAGTCTGGTGAGATTTCAGAAATCAGGGCGGATTTGTCTCTCTGGTGCTTGAACTTGAAGGCTGGCAGAGAGGACTGGAACTGGAGGCTGGGAAAAAAGGCTGGGGTATCCAAAGGGAAAGGGTAGGTTTGAGTCTTGAGAACAATACAGTGTGATAATGAGAACTGAGATGATAAAGTCACAGAGGACTGATTGATTTTGGGACCCAGAGGAGAAGAGCCAGGATTTGGGCAAGGATGAGCTGGAGAAATCTGAGGAGGCTGGGTCATTCTGAGAAGGAATGAACAGGAAACCTGCATCTTTACTAAATATTCTTCTCTTTAGGATCTCTGCCTTCAGCAGTCCTCTGCCACTGGCAGATGCATACAAACCCCTCTGGCAAACCACAAGAGCTGGGCTGAACACAGAGCAAAAAACTGGTGCTGCTAAGAATAATTCTGTTCTTGGCAAGGCCCTGTGCAGTATCCTTAGCAAGGCTAGTCTCAATTACTTCTGATGATGTCAGTAACTTCTGTTCCCACTGTCAGAGGGAGTGGAAAGGGGGTTCAGTTTACTTTACAAAAAAAGCTATAAAGAAAATGACCCTAACATAGGCCAAAGTGCTGAAGAGGTGTTATGACAATTGCAAAGATGAGGGGTCAGCAGGTATGGAATACAGAAATTGAGTGTGTTAAGTACAGTTGTAGTCTCCCTCTGTCACTTGTGCATTACAGGGTGGGTAGTGTTCAAGGCTTTTTGTCAGAACTCAGAACTGGCCAAATCATTTGTTTAAATACAAAAAAAAAAAAAAAAATGGTGCCAAGATGGCTTGATTTCTAAAAAGCTCTGTTAGGGCTCAGGCACGGTTCCATGGGAGTTATATCTGCCAAGCAGAAATCTGCACATTTTCCTGCCAGCTCATCCACTCAGCTCCCAGCAGCCAGCTCATGGGACTGCTGGCTTCCAAATCCAGATTTTGGGACAGAGACAAGGGGCAGGGAAGGGCTGGGGGGAGAGGGCAGGGCAGGAGTGACAAGCCACACCTTTGTGGGACAGAGTTATTTGGAGTCTGCAGACAAGAGCAGCAGTTACTCCTGAAAAATGGGACAACAGTTTTCATGTGGTGTCTCAATGATTCTTCTGTTCAGCAGGTCAAAGAAGTAGAGGATCTAAGGTCAAATAGCACAGAAGTGCCCAGCTCCCAAGTTTTTGGCTTTCCCAGAGCCTCCCAGGTGGGAGCGTGCACAGAAAGGTTTTGAAAGCCCTGCTCAAGGTCTCTGGTAGCCAGGAGTTCATTTAAAATTATTGCCAGGAAAATTTCTGTTCTCCTATCTGTGACCTTATCATGATTTCTGAAGGATGATTTCACTTTCACTTGGATGTTTGTAAACCTCAAAATACTCCACAGAGTGGACAGCACTCTTGTGTTTGAAGATATGCTCGTGGTGTTGCATGTCTTTATTTAAATGCTGCTTTTAGCAAGTCTTCATTCAAAACAGAGCCAGGATGCTTCATGAGCTGAAGGATTTGGAAAGTGAAAAGTAAATGTGTCAGAGGGCTGACAACTTTGAAAACCAATTGTTTGCCTAATGCAGATAAATGCTGCCCCGTGGAGCCAAATTCTGCATTCACCTTTGCCACAGATCTGTCAGATAAAGCTAATTAAATTCCTTAAGTCTGTCCTTCCCACGGGGTTGCTAAGCTGGGTGACATGACTGCTCTGAAGAAGGAAACAGAACTCTCAGGAGCAACTTCATTTCAATGGGAGCAGAGCTCTGAACATATAAATGCTACATAATGGCAGGTGAACTGGAAAAATTAAGCTGTAAGCCTCTGAAATTGAATATACAAAAAATTGTGGATGTTTTTGAGTTCAGTCTGTGCCTTATTGCCATTTTTCCCAGTGAGCCAGGTGGCTTTTGAAAATGAACACATTGTTTCTGAAACATTTTGATACGACGGAGATGATAAACTCATGAGGAAATTATGCCCCCAAAACAGAACACGAAGGGAAAAAAACCCCACTAAATAAGAGCTCATTAAGTGTTATCTATTCTGAATCACCCTTCAGGTGACTGGTTTGAGATCACCCAGGAAGCTTATAGCAGAACGGAGAGCAAAGCAAAGGAATTGTCCTATCGAAGATGGAAAATAATTCTCCCTCTGTTTCTCTGGAGAAAAAGTTATCATACTGATGGTAGGAGAAGCTGAACTGTAAATAAGGATATTTGAGCACTGATATTAACTGCCCTTACAATGTCATATTTCAGAGTACTTTTGAGCTCCAGTATGCAAGCTGGGCCATATTTTGTATTTTTTTGGTATGAAATATAAGTGCTTAAAAACTCAACCCAATAACTTTGGAATCTATAAAATGCAAAGGCAACACATGCACATCAATAATACTTTAAAGCACCAGGCCACTTTTGACTCCCCAATAATATGTTAGATAAAATCCACTGTGGCACCGCTGACCTCAAGCTACAACAGCAGAACATTGAGAACTGTTCAGGTCTGACCTAAAAACCTCACCTGTGACATTTTTGGCTTAGCAGATGAGGTCAGGCTATTAACCTTGTTTTCAAATTGCAGTGTCTTGTCAAGGCTTGGAGCAACCTGGTCCAGTGGGAGGTGTCCCTGCCCATGGCAGGGGTTGGAATGAGGTGATTTTTTAAGGTCCCTTACAACCCAAGCCATTCTGTGATTCTGCAATCACCGGGGCAGCTCAGCCCTCTGTCACTCCTCAAAGGTGCTGCACATATGCCAAAGTTATCCAGGGTATCTTCAGTCACAGTCTGAGATTTCTGACCGGCAGCTGAATATCCAGAGGTGCAGCAGAACACCATCAAGGAAGTGAAATCATTGGCAAAAGTTACAGCTCAATTCAAATTGATAGAGCTGGCAATCTGCTCTCAGGGGGAGGAATTGTCAACTTGGAAAATGTAACCTAATGGAAGAAAAAGGAGTATTTCACCTGAGATACCAGCTAGTGTTCTCAGTGTCTAGCATTGTTTCGATCTCAGTGCCTGTGACTGCTGGGTTTGTTTTGTCTGGCTACATTCACTTTGACAGCCATTTGAAAAATGGTACCATTTAAGAGGCAGCTTTTCCCCACCAGAATATCCATGGTGGCCTGTTAGTGCAGCAGCAACACAATGACTGATTTGTCATTCAGTCCCTCAACTCTATCAACAGATCTGTGATATCATTGTAATATCAAGCAAGGCACAACAGACATGAAAACCGAAGGTGACAGTAGCTTTTTATGCCACCGCCTGTGACCAGTGCCCCTGAGGGTCTCAGGCGTGTGAGATGCCATGCCTTTCAGAGTCCAAATTGGCCATGGCTTACAGCTAACCCCCCTAAACTCTTGAAAAAAATATAGCAATTGCATCTCTCCAGACTGCTAAGGGCAAAACTTACAGAGCAGAATGAAGTTAACAGATTAGATGTTTATAACACAGTCATTTTACCTTAGTGTTCTCTGCATTTTATCTGAGAATGGATACAACATTCAACCTCCCTTCCTTCCTCTCCTCTCTTCGCCAAATGAAAACCCCAGGAAAAGTTTCTAATAACTTCAGGAACAGTGGAATTATACCCCAATTTGTCCTACAGGCTCACTTGAAGTGCAGTATTTAGTGGCCCCATTGCTCAAAACTAGGTGCTAATGCAGTCAGGTTTTCTGTCTTTTGTATCCTCATGAATAGATCTGAGCATTGCCAATGTCAGAACAGTCAGGACACAATGCTAAAAAAATTCCTATTCTCAATCTGTTGCTGAAGTCTTTCAGGGCCATTTGAACATCCTTGTTTTGGACTATTTGAATAGATTTGAAGCGTCTTCTTAGAATTTCAAGTCACATTTATTTAAAGTGTTACCTTCGTAAGCATGAAGAGCACTCAGCTAATCACTTAATAAGAGGAAAGCAAGGTTAATGCTTTTAGTTCCTGTCTCTGTTTAGTGGCAAAAATACAGACATTAAAATTCTCATCTCGTGTTTTAAAAGCTGGGAAGTCAATGGCTAAATGAAAATTTGAACTTTGTTATCCAGTAGAGAAACAGTCACCAGTGGAACATAGGTGACAAATCATTAATTTCCTGATTTAGTTGTAGGGAAAAGTTCTCAAAGAAAACTTGAGCAGCCACTTAGAGGAAACAACAACAACAACAACAACAAGGTAATATTTTGCCAGTTGAGCCAAGGAGGGTAAAAGTCAGGAGAGAACAAGACACAATGACTGATTAGCTCTGTGTCATCATTAAAAATAAACAGGATTAACCTCCTCAAGTGCTCGTTATCCGACTGCCAGGGCAATCCTATGTGTGCCATTCCACAAATGACCCAGCAATTAGCTGGGCTCTGCTTTTCTTTCTGCGTGTCCTCACCTTTCACTGTCACGTGCACGCTCTGGCTGGTGGAGAGCTGGGGCTGGACCAGGACATTGCAGGTGTACTCGCCCTCGTCCACCTCCTTCTGCACGTCCGAGAGCTTCAGCGTCCCGTTGTTCTCGAACGCCACTTGGCGATGGTTGAAGGGGAGCAGGTTGGAGTTCTTGTACCACTTGATGGAGTAGTAGGGGTACCCGATCACCCGGCAGTGGATGTAGGTGTCCCGCCCAGCGATGGCCGTGATGTTCTTCATCGGCCGAATGCTCGCTGGCCCTGAGAGGGGAAAAGAAACAAACTCTTGAAGACAATTTAAAGGCACGTTTTCTCCAGGGAATGTCTGAATTATTTCTGGATATACAAATGTTAACGGATGCGGCTCACACCACGCTTCTTAGCATTTGACAGATTTTTCCTTTTAAGAGCTACTTAAGCAGTTTCCCTAATCTTTGTATGCTCTAGTTTTTTCCTTACCCTGCAGCATCCATACTAATTATGTGGGGGTATATATTTGTGTTAGCCAACGCTTGCCTGATAAAATCTTTGCTGCGTTACAAATTAAAAGGCTGCGTGTGATTTAATTAATGTGAAATACTAACACTGATACGAAGTTAGAATCCTGTTACACATGAGAACACTGACACAGTTAGCTTTTTTACTTGCTATGTATATAAAGTATAATACCATGAGGATGGGTATTATGCCACGTAGAGCCGGAAATTCAAGCTACAGTTCTGTATACATGAATAATTACAATGGATGTTGGACAAGTAAAGGAGGAAAGGAAAAGAAAAACAAAACATGCACAGCAGGACTAAAGCAAAGAGACTGTGAACTAGTAGAGATGAGTATAGGAAAAATAGACTAAAGGACACAAGCCAAAGGGTTCTTCCAACATTTAACCATACCATACACTTTCTAGATGGGGCTGGAGAGGCAGGGTGGGAAAAGAGAGCGGGGGAGAAAAGGAGAGGAAAAAACAGTAAGTTGGTTTTTCGGCATTCCAAGAATCATCTCATCACATGCAACAATCTTCTTCTCCACTACAATGAGTTATGTGTGTTTTTTTTTGAGGAGCTGATTTGACAAGCACCTCTTACGTTTATTCGAGCCTGGTACAGGACGACTCCCGCAGAGTTGTTGGCAGTGCAGCGATAAACGCCCCCGTCCCGGACCTGAGTGTTGGAGATGTTCAGGTAACTGACCACGTTGCCCTCGGACGTGATGATCTGGCTGATCCGGTGGCTGCCGTCCTTCACGATGGGGTCCTCGTCCAGCGTCCAGGTGATCGTGGGCAGGGGAGTCCCCTTCACGTTGCACATCAGGGACACTGGCTCCCCTGGGCTCACCACTTTCTCGCTGAAGGCAGAGATGATTTTGGGAGTTCCATCTGCCGAGGGAAAGAAAAGCAGGAAAACAGTGTGTACATGGTGTAAAGCTTGTCCCATCTATCCCGGACTCCATTCCATGAGCCAAGGTCTTTTTTACAAGCAACACAAACAATTGTTTTCCAGGATGCAACCTTAATTACTGAGAGAGGGAAAAAAATTCTGCCAGTAGAGGACTTAAATCACCCTTTGCTTATGGCAAGTTTCTTTTTCATCTTCTGAGAAAGCTGGTAGTGGCTCTGCTGTAGAAAAACCGCTTGAATAGGTGGATCAGGCATTTCTACGAAATGCTGGGTTCCTGCAGAAAAGTTTTAAAATCATATGGAGTTCATTATGAAAAACACGCAGAGAAACCTCAGCACATTTGGAGATTCTCTTCTCCTGGTAGATTTTAGCTCCTTGGGAAATTAAGGATGAATCCTGTTGCCAAGAGCCAGGCACAACTTGCTTTGGCTGATTTCACACAGCACTTTAGTCCTGACACACAATGCCCCATTTAGGAAAGTATTAAATTAAGCTTTTCTGAATACACATTGCCAGTAACAGCAGTGATGCCAATTTCTTCCTGTGGTCATTTTGTGCTACAGATAAATATTTCCCTGAATGAGAGTATTCAAATGCTCTATCTTATGAACTTTCTCCCAAAATACTCAGCCTCTACCAGGCAGATGAATAAAGAAAATGGGTGAGCACAGAAACTCTGTAAGCAGGGAGCAGGATTAAATACCCACCTCTCCAGGGAGTTTAGTGGGGTAACATTTAGGAGTGCTGACACTCTGGTATTAGTTGGGAGGTTCTTTCTGTGGTCATGCAATGCATGTTTGTTTTCCTTTGAAAATGTTACTTTAATAACAGGGCTGCAAAATTCCCTTGCTTGCCACATGGTAAAAAGATAAGCGCTGGCACTCTCAAAATGCTGAAAGGCCTCAGCATCCCTGGAAGAGCATTTGATTTTATTTGATTTCATTTATTTTTCTCTGCCCCCTCTCCCTTTCATTTCTGTCTCATTGGTTATGTGACAGAGTTTCTAATTTATTGATTTATTTTCATTCCTGACTCTCTTCCTTTCCTTTGTGGTGTACTGGATACTGTCACCCCTCAGAAAACAGAACAGCAGCAACAAAAAAACACCTTTTTATCCTGAAAGGGAGCTGACACAGGACCAATAAATCTGTGTGCACACTATGCACCTCTGCCACCCCTCCTACTCTTTTTCCCCCCCCTTTTTTTTAATTCAAGTGACAGACTTTTTTTTGAGATGAAAGCAGACATTATTTTCCCAGTGAGACCTGAGTGTCTTTGAAATCTTCCCTGCTGTTGCTCTCTGATAACCTGCACTCTCCCGACACCATGATAGATTATCAATATGCTCTTTAGGCTTTCCTAGTCACGGGAGGTGGTTGCCGAGGTAACTCTGTCCAGGCAGGTAATCTCTTCTTCTTCTATGGAGACTCTAAAAATAGTGTCCATGCCATGCCTGCACCACAGCCTCATTAGTGAGCTGCCTCTGTGCAAACCGACGACTTCCCTCACTTGATTAGCATGTAGAACATTGTATCAGTTATTTAGGATGATCGCCAATACACCCAACCAGAAAAGCACTGTTTGGGTTTTTAATAGAGATCTACTTGGGAGGGATTTTTGTTTTCAAATCAATTTTTCCATTCTGTTATAAGAGAGGCACCATGAACCCCATGGACATTTCATGAGTATCCTCTCTTTTTTAAGCTCCACCAATGCCAAAATGATTTTTGTTTTTATATATTCTTCATATATATTCATAACTCTGTAGACTATTATTGTATAGTTACATAGCTCCTAGCTAACTCCAGTACTTTTCCTACCCTGATAGAGAGAAAGACAAAACACATTCCAAAGGCCCCAATCCTCTCTTGCTTTTTCCTGGGAACCAAGGACAAGCTACCCTACCAAGACACTTTCTCATAAACAAACTCCAGCTAGTACAGCTGGTAGCAAGAAGAGGGACTCCAGAAGAGGTGGAACCGAGGGGGAGAATTATCTCATTCCCTGTGGTTCTAATTGGGAATTCTTGTCAATTATGCTAATTTGCTAAACGTATAAAACTGTATTTGGCCTATGTGAGGTGGGAATTTTTCCATATCTGCCCCTGGAGGCCTCCAGTGAAAGACCAGCTTTGATATTATCTCCTAGACTAATACTACCTCGAAAGTGAGTTGTTTCATTTCTAAATCTTTAAGGCATCACCACTCTAAAACGATGGCACAAAGACGACTTGTGCATTACTCTGGAAACCAGAATTGCCAGCCGGGTAGAGACTGACCTTCCAGTACCACCTGGACATAGTCTTGAGCTGACATCTTGTCCTTTCGCACAAAGCACTGGTAGGCCCCACCGTCACTCTTGGCCATGCCATCCATGATCAGGTTCTCCCGGTTGACCCCGGTGATGCGGACGTTGTTGCCAGGGTTGATGATTTCCCCGTTGCGGTACCAGGACAGCTCCTGGTCCTCGGTTCCCGTCACGCTGCAGGACAAGGACACTTGGCTACCAACACTGCTCTTGACTTTGCGCGGGCTGATGGTGGCTTTTAGTGGTTCTGGAGGTTTAAGTCGAAATAAGGGAGAGAGAAAGGGAAGTAGAAGCATATTAAGTATAAATGTGCATTTATGTGCAAGTAACAAATCAACTGTCGATTAAAGAGAAAAATAAAAATCACAGCCATACCCTTTTTAAAAGACAAAACAAAACCAAATAACAGATGACTACATTACTCTAAAAAAACCATTTTTGCCACCAACATCTATGACAGAAAAAATAGGTCTATAGGGATAACCTATTCATCACATAATCCCATATCAAGGTGAACAGAAGGATCAGACCTACAAGTAACACCATTAGTGCTGCGGGCCTTGACATGGCACTACACAAGTTGTAGGAGGGCAGGAAGATTATTTCACATTAGTTCAGTGTGGATCTTTGAAACTGGTGCATTTGGTGCTTTCCTGAAACTCATTTTCTGGTTTAGTTTCCTGCCAAAGGAACCAAATTTACAATTTCCCAAACCACTCCCTGACGTGAACAAGTGCAGCAAATGCTGATGACAAGATTAACTCTCAAGGGTGGAAGATATTAATACAGGTACACACATGGATATCCATCTGATCTGTCCACGTGAAAGTGTTTTAGTGTGTGGGCTCACCAGATTTTCTGTTTTGGTGTGGGAAGACTATGATGTTTTCAAGCCAGCCTTAAGAAACAGTAGGACAGGAGAATGCAAGTTTTACATTGCAAGAAAAAGAGGATGAACAGCACTGAAGAAAAGTCATAAATGTAAATGCAAGGAAAACAATCTTTATCCTGCCACCTAGGAGTTATCAGCACTGCAGAACACAGATTTCACCTCATGCTTTGTATATACTGCTTTGACTTCCTTATAAAGATAAGGGACTACTATCACCACAGACACTATCTCTGATGCTAAATACAGACCAGCCTATTTCCTCTTTTGGCAGCTTGCATACAAACATACACTTAAAAAATAAAAGTAACTTCTTCTCTTTATTAAATATTTTATAACATAAAAGTTGGAATAAATCTATAGTGGCTAATTAGTGACAGAGGCCTGGAAGAAAACACACAGTGGCCTCAGACATTCTGGATTACAGACACGTACATAGCACAACTTTTCTCTACAATGGTACTGGGCAATTGTTAATCTTCACATTCATATTAATGTTAAAAGTCACTGGATATCCTATAAAAAACCCACAAAGGCTCAAAACTGTCAACGACCCACTAAACAAAATAGTCACACAAAATAGTCACACTCAAGTGCATCACCAGCATCCCAGAGCCATGATGATGTAAGTGAGCCACATCCTCCATTGCAGAGGAGGGTAAAATTTCTTTCCCCAGCTTTTGCTTCCTGCCAACCTGATCCAGAGAATTTCCACTGGCTGTTCAAGTGCAGAGTCATTAGGAAAAACGTATCACCAGGCACTGGGGATGCTTTGGGTATCACCAGCAATATAATTACATCATGTCTCTGCAAGTTTTTACTTTGCATCATACAAGACAGATGGAATTCAACTCATTTTTATGAGTATTTTTGTGTATTTTGATGAATAAATTTAGAACCAAAGCTCCTCAGCTGTAACTCATGAATGGTGGATTTTTCACCTTGGTTTTATTTTCCCCAAAAACATTATGTACAATTATTTGTGAGGATATTTTTATGGCCTGAACTGCTCACAAACTTCTCCCTTTTCAGTTTGCTAGTCATGCTGTCTAGGTGGAAATGTTAGTTCACAGAGCATTATTTCTATTCCAGGAAATAATTTTGGGCTTTTTTCAACAGTAGTAGAATAACATTTTCCAGTGTGGTGCTCCTGAAGTAATAATTATCTTTGTAGAATTTGTGAAACATTCAGAATATTCACACATGAATACTCGACTGAGGGGAGGTATGAGTATTCAATATTACTGAGCACCATGAGTCATGGCAACAAGAGTTTGGCAGCTTTATTTATGAGAACATTTGCAATTTCTTTTCCAGCATCCAATTCATGCTTCTAAATTACATATCCTCTATGTGATAAATTATAGAGCTGCACTGGAAATTGCATCCATTTGCACTTCTGATCGCTCAATTGGCCGACTAACTCATCTCCACAGAGCCTGCTTTGTGTCGTTCCACAACTTTGAGGACTTTAATCACTGCTAAGATAAATTAAGGAAACAGAAGGTACAGCAAGGTAAGGCAACAACTTGATGCTCATGCCTAAAGAGTTTTGCTTTTTTGTATTTTTCATATACTCGTAGCTCTGTAGAATACTACTACGTAGCTGTATAGCTCCTAGTGTTTTTCCTGCCCTTTCTGTTAGATTTTAGAACAATAAGCTAAACTTCTAACACATTCCTGAAATACTGTTTAGTCTTATTTTCAAGTAGAGGACCTACGAGAAGAACATTTTGTTTTCTGACCAGAATCTGAGAAGATATAACAAGAAGTGGGGCAAAGAAGCCCTGGACCAACTCCAAAAATTACCTAACCAACTGCTCTTCTAATTGGACAATATTTGTTAAGTATGCTAATTTCTTAAACTTATAAAATTGTAGAAATCTGGTACCCGCTGTGCCCATGGCTGTTGGGACACCTGGAAGCTTCCAACAAAGGTTTGATTTTTATTTTACTATTTCAACACTGTTGCAAGGGTTTTTCTCTTTTGATATCAGGCAGCCACACCAACAGTCAACTGTGACTGGACCTTTCACCCCCCGACACAACAAATGATTTATCTACTTTCCCCATGGCTAAACTAGGCAAGAATGGTTTGTCTTGTGATGAATTATCTTGGCTGCAAACACCCTTAGCCAGAAACAAACATCCTGCCTTGAGTGCATGGGAAAGGATAAGCAGAAATAAGTGACTGACAGAGAAGCACTTCTGCAAATATAAAAGACCACTGTGATTTTCATAAAATCAGAAATCTCTTATACATTCTCTGAGCGTGTGGAAAGTTGTCAAGCTGAGACATTGGTATCAAGATATTTCCCTGGGACTGAGAGAAATTAAGAGGCTTCTGCACACCACTATCATTCACTGGTAAGTGACACTGGCTCCTAATCTATACTATTTCTTTGCTGGCTGTAACAGAGGTAGTTTTATTATTGTGCATTTTTATCTACTAATAGATCTTTCTGTATTATCCTGTGTAGTAAGTCTGTTTAAAGCCTTATGTCTGTTTTCCTTGTGCCTACTTAATAAATAATTCATGCTGTCACAGACCTGATGGGTCACTATCAAGGACTTGCAAGCAAGAGTGGGTTTTGGGGTGCTGGCCACCTCAATAAAAGCTGCTGATTACTGCTAGAAACCCGCCAAAGGCGGGGACTTGTCTTGGCTCTCCCCTCTGATTCACAACATCAACCCACGACCTACGTTTGACGTAGAGGCGCCCGATCATCTCGGCGGTGCCGTAGTTGTTCCACACCTCGCAGACGTAGCTGCCCGAGTCCGAGGGCCGCGTGTTCTCGATGAGCAGCCCCGTGACCGTCTGCCGGAAGCGGCTGTCGGGCTCCCAGGGGACGTTGTCCTTCAGCCAGCGGTACTTTGGTGCCGGGTGCCCTGATGCTTTGCAAGGCAGCTCCACTCGCTGTCCTGCCATGGCTTTGCGGTGGTCAAACCCATCTAGGATAGATGGAGCTGAATTCGCTGGGTCTGAAACAAAAAAACGAAGAGGAACTCATTCCAGTGAGAGCCTTAAAATTAGTTCACTAATTCACTAATTCACTAATTCACTAATCAATACGTCAATATCTTTTCTCCTGCGTTTCCTGACTCGCCACCCCGGTGTTTTGGGTACTACAGTTTGCTTCTCTGACCCAGCCGCCAGTCTGAGTCATGGTGGCTGGGATCCAGCAGCACATGCTGCTGAAGCAACTCATCGCTGCTTGGAAATCCCCTCACTGGATTTTTTCCAGGTGGCAAATGTTTCACTGGTCATCCTTCATGTTCCCTGTGAGAGGCACGGAGAGCCAGAAATGTGTTGCCTTAACAATTATTGCTACTTCTTGACTAGACTGAAGCCAACACATTGTCCCTTCTTCTCGGTGGTCTGAAGGCTTTGAATTAAAGGAGCAATTTATTCACTTGTCAGGAGAGAAATGGGCAGAGGCACGGGGATTTCTGTCTGCAGTCTAACTGACAGACAAGCCTTTTCTTCTTCTGTGGAAAAAGAACTTAACGTGACAAGACCAACTTACAGCTTAATAGTGCATCTTTCTGTGCTCAATTTGCTGACAACGGCAGCTCTCACTTGTGCAGCACCTGCCATAGATTTATGTATCACAGATGTCTGGCAGGATTGCCTTACCAGAGGTGCATGTACCCATCAGAAATGGTGCTTTGTTTGGGAGCTCAAGTTTGAAAACTTTTGGAGACAGAGGTTGACACAATTTAAAATTTTGTGCAGCCCATCCTGGAGCTGTTGCAACAAAAATACTGAACAAATATTCATCAAAGTATTTTCTCATCACACTCACCCACTTAGCTAAGATTTCGGTCTCACAAGGAAACTCTACATGCTGACCAGCTCCTACCTGACACACTGATCTCTTTTTGGGTATATCTAATCATAGTTGACTGGACGTAGGTGTGATTGCCACAATTCTGGCATTTTCAAGTGGCATTTCAACTTAGCAAACTCAGGTGCTGCTCACAGGGCAGCTGCAGCAGGTTCCTGTAAGGAACTGGAGAGATTAAAGGAGCAGTTCATGCTGAATATAAGCTGTTCCAAAAATAATCAGTACCTGAGCTAGCTAGTTTAAAACTATCTTAGATATATATCCATGAATGGCAACCACACCTGGAGTGGTACTATGACAGCAAACAGCTTAAGGCTATTCAAGTTAAACTATCAATCCAGAAACCAAAATCATGATATTAAAAAAATGAACTAAATAATATTTTTTTGGGGAATATAGCGAGATAAAACCCCCAGAATGCCAAGCCCAGTACAAGGTGACAACAGAGGTTTTTCTGCTTTCTAGGTGCCAGGAAAACCCTGAGTCACTGAGGGCAAAGCCACATTCAGCTTGCTGCCTCTCGTTAGGGAGGTGGCGGCGGTGGTTAAATGAGTGATTTTGGATGAATCAGTGGCCTCGAGGTTTGTATTTGGCACCAGGATGGGACATATTTCTGAGCTTGCCGTGCTGTTTATGTCTGGCTCAGTGAAAGCACAATCTGCCAGGATGCTATTGGGAAGGCCAATGTCAATTTGACTAATTGATCAGCCAGCTCCTCTCTCGCTGTTCGGGTCATCAGGCATCCCTGTTTCCAGGGCACGGATTCTTTTGTGGGGAATTAACTGAGAGTAAAACCACAAGCAGGGAAGGAATTACAGCTTCTGGCTCTTAAGGAGGCTCCGTCTACATGAAATCAATTTCTTCAGTTGCAAGTAATAATTAAATATTTTAAAAATAAAAAAGCAGGCCTCTCTTTTAGAGGTATTTTCTGTGCCTTCCTACTGAAGCAGCAGAGCACACCCTGGGGTCACTTCACTTTTTTCCTTCTCAACTTGAGCCTTGTCAGGAGCAGCACAGCCTGGAGTCCCAGTTGCAGGACAGCTAAACTGGGATTTGCCTACATACTGAAGAAGATTTCACCCTGCTCTTATAGAGGAGGTTTTTAAAATATATTCAGGGATACACAAGATATAATTCCAGTGCCCTGCTTTCTTCCACTCGGTACTTATATATTTAAATGGACAGTGAAAACATTTCTTTAGGTTGTCCCTGGAACAGACTCCTATTTAGAGCTCCTACAGTGCATATATTCCAGTCAGGGAAAAAACAAACAAACAAACAAAAACCCAAACAAAGCACAAAAGGAATGCCACGGTTCATTTGCAGTCACCTGCAATGAGGCAAAAAATAGCAAAGTAACATAACCCAGTTCCAATATGTGTTTAGGCTCTTTTGAATTATTATTTTACTATGCTTTAACAGTCGGCTGTAAATTACTTCCAGCAAGGACAATGGCGTAAAACTGAGGCAAAATACTGTTCTAAAATATTCTACTTTGGACCTTCTTTGAAGAAGAAGAAAATTATTATGCTTTAAAAATCATAAGGGCTTTTTGGCATGTGGAGGTTAAAAATCAGTAAAGATTTTTGGAGCTGGGATTCATGGCAGGACAAATTTACTATTGGAAAAGCACATTATAATGGTTCTTAGAAATATATTCTGTTGCTTATTAATGGCTTTGATTTTAATTTTATTTAGAAAGGCCATGGGATTTCAAGGAGGTATTCTTGCTCCAAATGAAATTTGGAACTTCATTTTGGTCATATGCATATTAATTATTCACTATTTTTGCTATTTTTTAAAATTTGCTATTATTGGCAGGTTACCATTCTCACTCTTTCAAAACAATAATGAAGCTTAACTTGTATTAAATGTGTCCAGGGAACGTGAGAAATTTCCACCACAAACTATTTCATCCCCAAACAAGTGAAGAACATACATGGATGGAAAAGGCAGGCTAAAATGTAGGTCTCATGCAAGTAGCCCTTTCAGAACTGTGTTCATGGATTCTCTGATCCCAGTTCTTAAAGGAATCACTCTTTTAAAATATAAATTCCAGTAAAGAAAAAGGAAAACCTTTTAGAGAACTATTAAAAGACACAAACTCTGCCCCTCATTGCTGCACTTGTTCAGTAGATCAACAGGACTGGAAATCAGAGCCCACTCTAGCCCTGATCAAGAATAATTAACCCTGTTGAATTTAAAAAGCCACTTATAGCACACAGGCAAAATTTGCTCTTTCAATTTGGTCTGTGGAGGAGAACAGGAAAGGCGACTCCAGATAGAGCACAGCTTTTAGGGTGTTTGTCCTAAATTTCAAACAAGACAGAGATTTCATTTCCCCCCTTTTGTTCAGTGAGATAACCAGAATTTTTCCTGTGGTAACCAAGATACAAGCCTGATTTTATCTATGTTCCCACTGGCTCAGCCTTAGCATGATCTCACACGGAAGCAGACCATATTATGGAGCCAGCTGGAAGGGTAGAACTCTGCCTGTTCTTATGAGACCACTGCAGGCAGATTGTTGTGCAGGAGAACTTCTTCATGTGGCTGGGGAAAGCAGAGGCAAGAGTTCTACCCACAGGGGACACCTATCAAAGGGAGAAATTCCTGGATCTGACTGGTAAGTGATTCTAACTTGAACAATCCCAGTATTTTTCTTTTTTTTTTTTTTTAATCATTACTATATTTAAGTACTGGCCTGTGTGTTCAGAGGGCTCCAAAATAATTCAATGTCCATTTTGGAGGAGGGCAGGAAATATATCAATAATGGAAAACCTTGTGCTCACCTCTGTGTCCCTTAGGGCTCTCAAACAGAGAAGTGGAGAGCTGAGACCTCACCACTAGAGTTTTATTCTGACAAAGAGACCAAACGAGGAGAGGACAGGGTCAAAAGGGGAATGATCGCACTGACTGTCAGTTTGGGAAAGTCACCAAATCCTGACTGACCTTTAGGGTAACTTAGCAACAGGGAAAAGGAGAAAAAGCAATGTGGGGCTTTCAGTGGGATGGAGGGCACGATTTATGTAGGGTAAGGATATGGGATACAGCTCCAATGAATTCTGGGGATGTAGGAAAACCCTTCTGGATTAGCTCAGATGCAAACACAGGGAGCAGTTACGGACAAGCAGCAAATGAGGGACAGGAAGGGGAGGTGGAGAACTGCTAATCCTATGCAGAGATGTTTGAGAGCAAGTTCCAGACCCAGGCTTGGGATCAGCCCCTCCTTCACCTCACCCACAACTGGCACTGCCTCCCACAGAGGGAAATGGGGGAAAAAGCTGGATTGGAGCAGCACCACTGAGAGCCCTGAGTGTGTGGTGACTGTGTGTGGGGAACCAAACTGTCCATCACACACACAGCAGTCAGGAGACAATTTAAAACTACAGAGAAAAGTTAAAATAGCCCATCCACCTTCTCATTTTCCCATCTGCTGCACAAATTGCCCTGGGACTCAGCCCTGAGCATGGAGAGCCTCCAGCCAGCCCCCCTGGGTGCATTGGCACAGGTCATGTGCTCCTTGTGGCTCGAAATCCCTCCTGGAAGCAGGGGAACACGCTGTTTTCCCCAGGGTAGGAGTGGGATGAATGAAAAGGAAGGCTGAAATGCACCTCAGCTAACCTGAAACTCCTGAAGTGGACATATCTACATCTGAGCAAAATGTCCTAAGCTCCTGCTGTGCTCAACAGGGGGAAATAGACTCCGTGGGGCAGTTCAGATCACCCCAAAGTAGGACAGGTACACTACCCCTAAAAGTGTTCTTCTTTGGTTACACAGGGAAGTGAAGGGGATTAAATCCTTTCCCTGCACAGGTCTACTTTTGAAGGGATGTACCTCATCCGCAATCCTTCTACAAAGTACTCTAAACCTGCAAAAAATCATCATGCTAAATGCAGGTGCACCCTACAGGCCCTCAGGAAACAGTGACTAAGAGGTGAAAAAGAGATGAAAAATAAAGGGTTTCAAAATGGCCCATTTTATTTTGCAGCAGCTCCCCATTTCCTTTTGATAGAAACCTGATTTTGCACACAAGAACGTTCCTTGCCAGCTGAGAACACTAGAGAGAGACACATACAGCATTTCATTTAGCAGGATACAGAAAAGGAGCACCTGATACAAAAAGTCTTGCGCTGTTGCTTTGTCGTGTTTCTCCAGTGTATCTGTGCCTTGTGATACATCGGTAGTTGTACAGTCCATCTTCATTCTGTACGTCTAAAATATACAAGGCTCCCGTGGATGTGATGAGAAATCTAGGTCCTGAAAGACACAAGAATTTGCAGGGCTTAAAATATCTGCAGGTTGTTACTCTCACACTGAAGGATTGAGAACACAGGACCTGAAGATTTTTTTTGCCAGGTTTGAAGCTGCCAACTCCAAGCTTACCAAGTGCTCGCTGTAAATGCATAAAAGGTATCAATTCATGCATATTTTATTTTCACTTCATGTGCAAAAAGGAGGGATTTTTAAGGAAAATGTGAGGAATGAAGGAAGGAAATATGCCATGGTCTATATGACTATTACCAAACGTGCAAGGGGCATCTGAAGTATAATATGGGGTAAAGAATCAATGCATTAATCCAGTTTAATTCAATATTGTAGGATGAAATGTTGCAGGTCAGAGCTGTAGGGGTTAGAAAGGCAGTGAAGCTGCTCACACCTGCAATGCCTGCAAGTTAAACAGCGCCAGTGCTAGGAGCCGTCCCACCCCGCCCCGCCCAGAAAAGCAACAATCTCTAAAACTGTAGTAGGTTGAAACTTATTTGAGGGATAAGTTGCTGATCCAATAGCGCTTCTCGTGATTTTGCACGTTTAAAGACAGCACAAGCGCGGGAAGTGTCCTTTTTTGTTCCAACTTTCCCGCGGGGACAGAGGGGAGAAATGGGCCCTGGGCTCCATGTCTTGGAGCAGGCCTGGGCCTTCTCTCCCCCGGTGCCACGGCACGGGCCCCCAGTCACTGCAGGGGAACCATCCTGGAGCCACAGGAAGCTCAAAAACAGCCCCGAACTGCCACACAGCTAAAACCACCCCGCACGGCCCCGCGCAGAGCCGGCGCAGGCCGGAGGGGCCTTCTCTCTGCGGCCAGCACAGCTCACGCCGAGTCGAAAGGAACATCGTAGGCAGCCGACGAGGACACCTTTTCTTCCAAGTCAGAGAGAAAGAGAAGTAAAGCAAGTCACATGAGGGGGAAGGACATGGCGGCTCCAAGGTCAGGAAGAAGGACACAGTCTCAAGCTGCGTCAAGGGAAATATAGGTTGGATATTAGGAAAATTTTTTTTTACGAAAAGGGTGATAAAGTACTGGAATGGGCTGCCTGGGGAGGTGGTGGAGTCACCATCCCTGGATGTGTTTAAAAAAAGACTGGATATGGCACTCGATGCCATGATCTAGTTGAGGTGTTAGGGCATGGGTTGGACTCGATGATCTTGAAGGTCTCTTCCAACCCAGAAATTCTGTGAATTCTGTGAAGAAGGAGAAATTAGGTCACATGGGACGCAGCCAAGATGGCTGCGGGAAGAGAGGGCGGAGGCACACCCAGCGCGAAGCTTAAAAATGCTTCTTGCAGGCCGTGGTAAAAGAAACTGTAATATCGCGCACTGTTTGTCTCTTTAATCCATTTTGAAGTACATAGGGAGATGAAAAATCCACACCTGTAAAAATAAGAAATGCCTATGCCAGGCTATATAGCTGTGAAGAGGCTTTTAGAGATTTTTGAAGCAGAGAGCCTTTGTTTTCAGGCTAGAATGATTCATCTCTAAAAAGACTGATAACCCGATGTGGTGGCCCACGACTGGCAGTGGGAAGGGACTTTGAGATTCTCATGGCAGAGATAATTTTTCACGTCAGCAAATTGTGTTTACTGGGTGGATTGCTGAGTTGTGAAGAATTCCATGGCATAGCAGAAGAAACCCTTTTCCTAAAGCATAAGGAAGAGACTTAAGAACTGTAACACTGACCAAATCCCATGTTTTGTTATCCTTTGTGTAAGAGGGTTAGAAAGAGGGGGTGCTGGAAGAAAGGGGGGTTTGCTTTTATTTCTTATTATTTCTTTTTACTTTTAATTCTGTTAGCAGTAAACTTTCTTTATACTGCAACTGTTTAAGTCTGTTTTGCCTTGCAGTTTTCCAGTTTTTCTCGATACTCTTTATTCCCCCTAATGCAACACAACAGATTTTGTGGGGCTTGGTGCCTAGCCAGCTTCAAACCATGACAAAAACCAAACAAGGCTGACATGTTCAAGGTCAGAGCTTCTCCCAGTGTTCTCTCAAAATAGAAGTATTACAGGTTAAAATTTCTTCAAATATGAATTTTTTATGCTTAGCTCTAGAATATGTGGAAAATATCATAGTGCTAACGGCCACATGCAGTTCTGACCATTTGACAGCTGCAGAAGTGCCTATTCCTTTGTAAATGCTCACTCTAAAAGCAAGGACACAAAACCCCCTAAAATCTACACACTACATGTTTACTCTAAAGCACTTCTCATAATGCAATAAATTAATATAACATGTTTAGAACGCATTGCAAGCTTAAGCCTCACCTGGTCAATATTTCCACTTAAAAATTACTGTATTCTAAGCTGTGTGTGCTTTTCCAAAACTTTTACACTGAGGTAAACGTTAAGATCTTTTCTTTTTCATGTCTGCTAAATTTCTCTGGTAGCTGGTAGCTCTTAGAATATATGTACCTATATCTATGTATTATAAAATGTATCAGGCACCAGAATTAGAGGAGAAATACACAAGGGTGAAACCCATTATGAACTAGTATCCAGTAATATGCAGTAAGAAATGATTACTTTTCTTCAGAGCTCTATTTGAGCAATGACTTTTTAATAATTAAGTGTAGTCAGGATGCTTGCTCACAGATGCATCAGTGGGAAAGCAATCCAGCAGAAGACAGACAGGAAATGGTTTCATTACAGAGGGCAATATCGTTTAAACCATAATATAAAAGAAATTGGGGAAAAAATTAACAACTGCTTAATGTCACAGGACAGGTCTGACCCTCAGAGCAAAGAACACTGAATAAAGCAACATCAGCCCACCTCTCCCATCCATATAAGTATCCTGAATTATTAAATAACCACACTAGGGTTAAATAAGTGGTGGGGTTTTTTAGCCTGGAGAAAAGGAGGCTCAGGGGTGATACTATTTCTCTCTAAATCTCCCTGACGGGAGGGGGCAGCCAGGTGGAGGTCGAGCTCTGCTCCCAGGGAACAGGGACAGGAGGAGAGGGAACGGCCTCAGGCTGGGCCAGGGCAGGCTCGGCTTGGACACCAGCAGGAATTTGCTCCTGGAAAGGGAGGTCAGGCCTTGGCAGGGGCTGCCCAGGGAGGTTTGGAGTGCCCATCCCTGGAGGTGTCCCAGGAAGGCCTGGACGTGGCACTCAGAACTCTGGACTGGGTACAAGGTGGGCATTGGGCACAGCTTGGCCTCAGTGGGCTGGGAGGGCTTGTCCAGCCTCAGGGATCCTGGGATTCTGTGAAAATAAATCACCATAATGGAGGCATAGAAGGTGTTGAGCTCCTTTGCTGATGAAGAAGAGCTGAGCAAAGGGAAGTGTGAAGGGGAGGGAGAACTGGATGGGAAGTACTCTCTCCTCAGCCATGAGCAACACTGCTCCAGCCTAGGTGGATTTACAGAGTTACAGGCTAGAGAGGTTCTTTCTTACACAGAAGACATACTGACTTCATATGCCTCTGAAAACTTAATTGAATTTGCATACTTAATTTGAGCTTGCATAGAGAAGACTTAGGAACAAAGGTACTGTAGAGTGCAGTAGGAAAAACACCTGAATGGGCAATATTTCAGTTTCACAGCCAGGTATCTGAAACATGGCATTGAAAAGCTTACATGAAAAAAGCAAAGCTGTCTTCCATCTTAGATTTTAATATGTTAGTTGTAATGTTTGGATGAAATGATATAGACACATAGTAACAGTAAGTTAAACCAATAAAATATACTGTAACTCCTTGATATAATGTAGGGTCCTGTGCTGTTTCTTCCTTTTCCTTTTACATTCCCAATTACTCAGAACACTGAGTGTTTACATTACTCAAAAACACTTGCACCTGTAAAATTCTTTACAGAGAAGCTCTCTCAGATAGCTTCTCATCACATAGGGGTACTCAATATCTGCACCCTTTAACAAGGTTTGCCTTTACCCCTAAATTAGGAATTTAGAATTTTGGTGTGAAAACCACGGGCTTTTTGACTTTGTTTCACAAGCAGTTTCTACACTCCTGAAATATTCATAAAGCAACTCTACCTTTGCCAGGGAATACGCTATAGGAACTACAGGTAACTGAGGCACAGTTTTCTCCCTCATGCTCTGTGGGCAGCACAAAATCACAGCTTCAGGAGATGGGGATCACATTCCCGGCCTTGGCTTGGGGGATGCAGCAAAGACAACCCCGCCTTGCTTTGGTTTCCAGCTGCGTGAGCATCAATCAGCTCTGCATTCAGCCAGCACAGCGGGTTCAGCCCTGTGCCTGCCCGCAGCAATGCCCCTCAGCCCTGCCTGCTCCGTGCAGACGCATCCTCTGCAGCCCTCTCAAGGCTTACATTGGATTTTTCCAGCTGGGATGTGACTCTGGTACCAAACTGCGCTGGGGCGGATGTCAGTGGAGAGGCTGCAACCACATCACAGGCCCAGGAACAGATCAAAAGGTGCTAATGGGATGGTTGGGACTGTTCTGGTCCCTCCAGTAAATCCGCATGTGCTATGCATTTGTGTCAAGTGAGTGGAGCCTAAACGGCTGAGAGGAAGAAATGTGCCCCTTGTGCGAGGGCTTCCTGTAGCTGTCTTTATCTGGGGTCCATTTTCACCTTTGCTAAATACACATAATTCCATTTCTCTCCATAATTCCATTTCTCTCTGTAATTCCGTTTCACACGTTTGGACACTGCTAGCATGCACAGGTTTAAGATCACACAAACGCTTAAAAAACAAAGCTTAAAAATAAATTCTTTTCTCTATGCTCTTCTAGAGCTCTCACTATTTTCAGATGCTCTGCACAGTTTTGAGAGATGGTCTACACAGGGCATCCTTAAAAATCAAATTTGTCTCTCTTCTCAGGATAAACATGAAAAAAAAACTGCCACAAATTTTAAGTGAGAAGATCAAACTCAGACCTTCCCTTAAAACTCTAGAAAGCAGTTCTGGAATCACAGCTGGGGTGTGGATTGTGGATGTGGACAAGGATGTGGAGTGGCTGGGTGATGAATATAGTACATTTGTGGGCTCCTTCCAGATCTCATAGTACTGACTCATCATATTTGCTGGTGAAGCCTTCCCTGCTCAGCCCTGTGAGTTTCCTCAGACGCAGTTACACTTTTGGCTCTGTGAGAGCAGACACACTTATTAAAAGCCTGCCACTTAATAAAAAAAGGAATGTGAAAGCTGTACAGAGCCAAGAAATCGCTCAGTGTTATCTTGCTGTATTTTCTGGAGAAGTTATGAACACACTCAAGCTATCTAACACTGCTTAGATCATCTTCCTGTTGGAAATTACTCAGGCAATTGTACAATAAAACCTTCACTTAAAGCATTATCTAGAGATTTTTGCCTCACCCTCTTCAAAGATAACTAGAAGTAAATAGTTATTGCCACACATCAGATGTTATCCCACATTTCCCACCAACAGACGTGGTGTATAATTGCAGGGCTAAAGATTTTCCTTTTCCTCTTTTCTTCTTAACATATTTTGCATACTTATGTAATGCTTTTAATAACCAACCCCTCCTTCTCCTGTAGAAACGCGAGACAGAAAAGATGACAGAGAAATAAAAGGGGAAATGCATGTAATTTCTGTCATCTTCTAAACGGAGAGCATTTTCATTAAACCCGACAGGCTGTCAGCAGTGACAAAGCTGAAGTGTTGAGTGTTCTGCCTTCTGTACTTCAAAAAGTGTTTAGAAAGGCACCGGGATGGGACAGACAAGCTCCCACTGCCCTGTTGATCCAGGGGAGGGCTTTCTTCTTGAGGCACATTTAATTTAATCGCTCTGGTTTTGCTCTAATGAAGTCTAATTTTTTTGACTCACCTACTTAATATGCCAAATAAAGATTTTTCTAAAGTGAAAAATCCTTTCAGATCAACTGAAGCTTTTTATTTGTTTGGCTGTTAGCAGGCTTCAAGAGAGGAAGACAGAGAAGCCTCCTTCACAACAATTTAAAAAAACACTGTCAAAATATAGCTTATAATTCCCATTTATTATTCCTCCTCAGTAGTGTTTGTATTAATGCCTTGAATACTTGATTATAATAATTTCAGCATCTGATTTTCAGAGATGTTGAAATCTCTTTTGGTTTTCAATGCTTGATGCCTTTGAAAAGCTGGTTCAATATCTGGAATATGTGTCTCATTCAAAGACTTCAAAGGCTTTCAGGAACCCTCACTATCTCTTGCCTTGGTAGTATGGGCAGGCATAGTAATATATTACCCTTTAAAATAGTATTTAAACTTATTTTAAAATAGAATTTAAACCCAAGGCCAGGCTGGATGGGGCTCTGAGCAGCCTGGTCTAGTGGAAGCTGTCCCTGCCCATGGCAGGAGGTTTGAATTGGATATTCTTTAAGGTCCCTTCCAAGCCAAAGCATGCTATGATTTTCTGATCATTTAAATTTTTTATAGAGAAGCTCTCTGAGATACATGGCTTCATATAATTCATACAAGTCAGTGGGGAAACAGGGAATGGAACCCATAACTCTTTCACCAACATCCAACCTAATACATGACTTTACCTCACTGGGAGACTGAAAACAAAATATATAGATCCAAGGACTAGAAAGACCATTAGAGTATTTTCATTTTCACCTTCCATCCTTCTGCCATTAACTCCTGCCCAAGTCCATATCTGGAAGTTACACTATAGGTTTTTTAAAAAGACATTAGTCATGATTAAAGATTTCTTGTAAGTGGGGAGCATGTGATAGCCTTGGGTAAATTATTCCAATTATTCTTACTTTTGAAAATTAGTGCATTGTTTGGGTCCACCTGTCTTTGCCCCAGTTACTGGATCTTACTGTGCCTTCATTAAAGATTTCCTCTGCAGTCAGAAATCTTCTTCCCATTTAAATACTTACAGAACACGAGGAAATTACCTCTTGTACCATCTTTCTCCTTAATTAGTTATACAGATTGAACTTCCTAAATCATTTACTGTGAATTATTCATGTCTTGAAATATTCCTGCAGTTTTTTGCTCAACACCTTAGGAACTTTTTCAAGTTCCTTTTCAAGCTTGGATCACGCACATAAATTCAGTGATGGTTCTGGTTGTAGTGAATGCAAAATGTTACCATTTTCCTCTGTACAATTTTTTCTTTCACTAACCCATCCAGTAATTGAACCCATCATGGAAAATTGTGACCTCCTTTTCAGAGTCATGGGCTTAGAGAAGAGATTTCCCTCATTCTGTAGATGTGATCTCCCACCTGTCTGTCCTAAAACTGGAATTATTGATATGAAAACCTCAGTGTTCAAATCAAACCTCTTTCACACAGCTCACAAAGATGTGTCGTCTTTTGCCATTACACCAAAATTTTAACAGTTTGCATATTTTGCCAACAGCTTTCCTTAACAAAATTTCATTCCTTAATTGAAAATCTAAATTCGTGTCTTCATCTGAGATATTAGCAAACCACCTGGTTTGGAGATATGGAGATGGGCCCCAAAGAGATGGGTCTTAATGTCCTTAAGTAAACAAACAGGGAAGAGGTGGAGGAAACTGGGTCACATCTAGGCTTGACCAAGGGCCCCCAGACCCACGACATTTTTGAAACAGACCCCTCATTTTACTATTTGCTGACCAGTGCCCAAAATAACCTACTGACTTTATTAAAATTGAGTGGCTTTAGCAAATCATGTGTTCGTTTCTGTAATTGAGAAGAGGTCACATTACAATTATGAAATTTCTCTTATGTAAGGTTTTAATGCTTTCCATTAGACTGTATAATATTATAGATTAAAATAAAATTCTGTTTAGGTTTCCTGTGTGAGATTGTTCTCATGTATAATTCATAGCAAAATGCAAACACTTTTCCTGTCGAATTAGCGCATCATATTCTCGTATGAAAATGAGAATATATTTAAATCACAATGTGAATTATTCTTTTATCATGCCCTTTTCCCCCAGTATGCTGGCAGTCTTTAAATAGGGGTAATGTTCCCCTCAAGATGCTTTAAAAAATCATATTTGATTTTTCCTTTGTTGGAAACACATCTAATGGCGCTGTGTTATTGCAGCCTAAATTGGGTTGATCAAAATTAAGAGAACAGATGGCTGTTCTAATCATGTGCCAAATGGTAATATAGAACAAATAAACTCTTGTCAGTGGTACCCGTCACCTCCACTGGATAGAATCGCTTCTGCTAAGCAAGTTTCCAGTGTGACCTGTGTGTGGAAGGGGAGAGAACTCCCCACAGAGCCAAAGGGGACGAAAACCCCTAACTCAGTTTTAGGGCACTGCTACAGCATCATCCTCAAACCAACCAATCTGCTGCCCGGGGCATGGGAAGTGTGCTAGAACCAGCTCAAACTGTGCCATGCTCTCACAGTCCTGGGAATGCTTTTGATACCGAGACCAAAGATGAGATGAGGAAGGAAGATGTGGAGGGAAAGGTAAGGATTTTGCTGTTCCAAGTATCACTCACTGTACTCAACCTTCATGAGATACCTTGAGAGGCCACTGTGACTCACTTACTGGGAGAAAAATTCACTGGCAAAGTTTCTGAAGTGCCGCCAGAGTACTGTGTTACTCATGAGGAATTAAGGTGTTTGATATTCCTATTTTTTCCTGATACAAGGGAAGAAAAAAACGTAAAATCCATATGAAGTGTCTTCCAAGGTGAGGGAGGCTGCTGTCATACTCAATCTGTTACCCCAAGCTCCCCAAAGCTCACAGACGTGTCTTATCATAAGACCAAGCTTACAGGGCTGAAGTTTTCTTCAGTTCCAAAGCAGTTGGTTTTCCCTTTCCCTTCTGTTTGGTTGTTTATTGTGGTCTTTTTTTATCTCAGAATTAAATTTGAGAATTTATAAAACAAGCCATGAGATGTTTTCTATTTTATTTAGACACATAATCTGTTTAGATTTCAAAAAAGAAAAACGGAGGTTATCTCTCTGCAGAGCTTTCTGCAGACAGCTGAGGACATTCATAAATATTTCCAATCCTATGACCTGATACGGGTCCGGTTGTAACAGAGATGGATTCACAAGTAAGCAGAATTTATGTAGAGCTGACAGCTCAAAACAAAGATATTATTTCTTATATCATCATTCTTTACCCTCCCTTTACCTCAGTCAGGGGTACAAGGAGCACCTGTTTTGGTGGCAGCTCAGTGTGAATCAGGGTAATTATAATTAAACCTGTTACTAATCAATCACTGCCCCTCAGTGGAATTCAGAGCTGCTCAAAGTGCGGGAGGCCCAACCCGGACACCACCACCATGCCTCTAAAACACCAAGCAAAGTCATGGAGTATTTTCCACTTGATTCTTCAAAGTAGGAAAGATTAAAGAGGAAAACAGTCAAAAAAAATTGCTGTTCTTTTGGCATCTCTACCTCTAAAGAATATTAGGGACCAGCAATTTCTGCATCTTTCCAAAGAGAATGGATCTAGAGGAATTTAGATGCCATGGTGTTTGCTCCATTCCAAAATGTCTCTCTGTTTCATAAACAGGGATTTTGCCAGAGGTGCAGTTTTCCAGATTTCCCGTGATGTTTGGCATGAATTATTACTATCTAAGACAAAAAACCTGCCTATTTCTTGCCTATAGAGCCATAAGGTGAATACGATTGGAAGAGAAAAGGAGATGGAAAGGAAGAAAAAGAAATAAAGACAGAAAAAAGGGAAAAAAACAAGAAAAAAAAGCAAAAGAGGAGAGGAGAGGAGAGGAGAGGANGAAAGTGGAAGATGGGACGGAACAAAATAAAGTTCCAGTTTTGGCTTTGGAAATTGAGCTGAGAGAGACTATCTGCTGAATCAATTACAGCCTTAAATAGGAACAAGAGCTGTGGTTCCCTGTTGGTTTCTCATTGAGACAGGATGAGGCCTGAGTCCCTTGCTCCAAAATCAGGCAGGTTCTGAATGCTGCTGGTAGCTGCGTTAATGGTTTTAGCTGCTTTAAATTTAACAGTACCATAAGTTTATTTGTGCTTCTGCAATCTCAGATATGCTCTTATATGTGCAGTGCTGTAATTTTCTCAATCAGTTTGGCCATTTTGAAAATGAGACTGTAAATTACCCAAATCAGAACATATTTTATTGCCTCTCTGTGTTTCTGAGACTGCAAAAATGTGTTTCCAATTGCCAATGCCAATTGTCCACACCAATTCCACTTATGTTACATATTCAATCTTCAAGTTTTATAAAGGAGGAATAAACATGTTAGTTTGTTTTGGTTTTGTGGAGTTTTTTTTTTCAAATAAGGCATAACTAAATGCAGGAGCTGTGTTTTTGTGTACACAGACTAGGTTATGTTAATGCTCACTATTCTATGATTGAATAGCATAGACCTGACTGATCACACAATGTTTTTATTTCGTTGTTCCCCCTATTAATCTTTGATGAATTTATTAGGCATGAGCAGCTACAGTTCTCTACCTGCTGTTGTTGGCTGTCATCCTCCAGGATATTAAATAAAACTGCCATAATCTTTAATACCTCAGTTTTAGATTATTTGAGTGGCTGCATATGTTGCTGTAGAAGCTACTTTCCTCATTTCAGCTAGGAAGCAAGCAGATAATTTTAAATCACCAGCTAGTTTTAGGGGCTCTGATTAAAGAGGATTCGGCTTTGCCCATGATATATGGAGATGTCTGGAGGATTAAAATCTTTTTCCTCAGGCTTTTACTGGTGCATCCCACGTAAATAAATACCCTGGAGCTGACCAGTGGCTTAGCACAAATAAACTCTGCTCTTTATATCACCAAGGAACATAACCCAACTGCTTTTCTATCTGCATGTAAATTTAACCACAAGCTCGTTAGTTAAAGAGAAAACCTCCAGTTCCTCTGGCCTGCACAGCAGCTGCTTTAAGTCACCACCACCAAATGTGCACCTTAATAGTTTTGGAGCTTTGAAGTCATTGTATTTCCAGAGTATAAACTGTTATAGACAATACGATCAGAATAAATCACAGCCCTGCAGACACAGAATTCCAACAGCAGCGGAATTATTTTGACTAAGTGCAAACAGCCAATATTATCCCACAGTAATTACAGCAGCTGCAGCTCTCTGGCCCCACACGTTTAACCACATTTATTCTGCAGGTAACTGTGAAGGCAATGGAGCATCTCAACCAGAAGGAACAGTTTTATGAGAAATTTATCATGGTACCCACTCCCTCCGTGAAAAGATCTAATCAGAGCTTCCCAAGACACCTGAGCAGTCAGAATTTTTATTTAAAGCATGTGCAGTAGCAGAGACAAAGCTTCAGGTGGTACATTCTAATGTAGCATTTTTATTTGGAGAGTGCAAAATGAGGGGAAGTGAAACAGGTTAATTTGGTTTTAGGGTAATGACATGGGAAGGAATTAATATCTTCCTCGCTCAATTTGAAAAAATAAAGCTATGTTTGGATAAAAAATTATTCAGAATATTCACTGCGGGAGGAAGTAGCTCCACTAGGAATTAGAGATAAAATAAATAATTTCCCCTGGAGACTCTTGGCCAGTCTACTGGGAAAAAATTCAATGTTCAGTGAATAATTTTAAAAATGAAGAAGAAAAGTTGCTAATGATGTACATTTCTATCTTTTTTGAACAATACAATAGTGTTAAGACAATAGTGTTAAGTCTATAGTGTTGCTTTTCAACAGCACTTTAAAAATGAAAATATTTTTTACAATTTCCCCTGACTATACCCATTTTTCCTCTACTTTTTCCTCTCTCATGCACACTAATTTCTACTCAACATAACCAGCTGTTATATGAGGGAACCCTACTTCTGCCTCTTCTTTACCCTTCCACAAAGGCACAGAACTCTATGTTATGAATTTATTTATTTACCTCCTTTCAGTTCTCCCTACCACTCATACACTTACTATTTAAAAAAAAAATTGTCTCGTGAGAAACTATTCCCAACCTTTGGGACTCAGTACACATTTTCCTGAGGATGGACACATACAAAACCATTTGTACTCAGTGTTGCTTCAGAACAACTGATGAAACAGAAAAAAATAAAAATTGTAAGAGCAGAAGTGTTTAAAGGCTGCTCTATACCATAAAATGAAACAGAAGAACTCCTGCAGCCCCTAATCCAGTGAAATTATTCCATAAAGGAAATACTAGAAAAACAACATTTAAGTGTTACACAAGTCACATGTATTATCAACATTGCTGGAAGAAAGAAAATAACCCACACTGATTTTAAATTGAAATAACTGCAAGCAATTCCTGAGAATCTGTTTGAAGACTGAATTCCATCAGCATATGGGGATATGGAAGACCTCATTTTTTATAGGTTACAAAGTTTTATAATTCTTGCAACTTCTCAATAAACAGAAACACTTTGAACAAGAGTTATATTATAACAGTGTGAATAGATGTGGCTATCACACTATTAATTTTCTGTTTGCTGTCATCTTTGTCAAACTAACTTTATAACAATGAAAAGGGTTCAGTAAATATGACTTTTCAGCAAGGAGTAAATTCACAGTGTGATTTATGCTGAGCATCAACTCAAGATTATGGGATATTTCAATCCAACTTCATTTCGAAGATCTATGTGAGATAAAATTAGGGAGGATGTGTAGTTCCATACCATCTCATAAAGATTACTGTGATTCTGTACTATTACTTTCCTTAGATTGGAAGTACAAAGAAAATATCATTATAGGCACAACAAGCATCAGTCCTTTAGAATAAATGTAAGTATTTTAAAGGTTTTTTATTTCCTTCTCTGAACTGCTCAGAGAATCATGACTTGGAAGCCTGTCCAAACATCAGGATGATTATGCAAATATGCCCAAATACATTCCTAAGATAATTTGCCTATTTCTATTTGACTGGGAAATTGAGGCACACTGAAGCAAATCAATTTGCCTAACTTTATCTTGCGAGTTTGTGGCAGACTTGGGAATCCCAGTTCTGGGTTTTGAGCCCCTGAACATCCTTTCTTACCCCTCATTTTACACGCTGTGCCTGCAGCCCTGCCAGATTGGATTCAATTCTTTATGGAAGTGCACAACAAGGACACAGTTTGGATGTGTACATCTCTGTGTATGAGCTAAATATTATTATTGTTGTTCTCTTTCCACTGTCAGAATGTTCATCAGTGGGCTGGACATGTTTTCTTTGCACCAGTGCTCATTTTCTGTGAAGACCTCAGAATAAATTACTTTTAAAATACAGCCTTTGGCCAGATTAATGTTTCAGGCAAGCTGTGTAAAACATTTTTCCGCTTTTACTGAGCTTTCCATGTACTTACAGATGCAATTAGTTCTACGAATGATTTAAAGCATCTATTTTGCTAACGCTTAGATTTGTTTTAGGGTTGCATTGCAGCATTTGTTAAGCAGCTAGAGTCTACAACATGTTCTGTTGTTTCTTTCAAATGGTGAATGTTAAGGAAACAGAGGTGTTTTAGGAAAAAAAAAGGGGCAAACGTATTCTGCATATGGTACTTTAGGCTGAAAGTCGCACAAAGCATTTTTTCCACTTCCAAAACTTATTTTTTTCAGGAAGCATAGCACTAGATTATAAAAACCCCAAAATAAATATGTCCAAGCAGACACAGACCGGCATTGCCTGGACACCAAGCACTTTCCCTGAGCAAACTCTCTTTCTTTCTCTCCACAGGCCATTAAAGGATGCGTTGAGTCACAGAGTGACCTTGCCATCACCACATGACATTAGCACAGATGGCCTTGGCCATGCTAATGACATTTCCATATGAAGATCCATATCATTGACATTCCCTGCAATCCCAGAAGTTGCCAGCAGCATGAAGTTGCCTGAACAGGATTGACCTGACAGAAAAGCCTCCATGTGTGCAGCATGTTCTGGCCACCCAAGACATTCAGAGTAGCATTCCCAGCAAAAGTCAGATGCATCCACATCCTCTGGCACCACTGGAGATGGAGAACAAGGGCCAAAAGTGTGCAGAGAATCACCACCAGGATCACCCAAAGCACTGTGGGAAGCAGGTGCAGGGAGGTGATTCTCCTCTCTGCTCTGTTCTCATGAGATCCCACCTGGAGCGCTATGTCCAGTTCTGATCTCCCAACATAAGAAGGACATGGAACTGTTGGCGCAAGTCCAGAGGAGGCCACACGGTTGATAAGGGGACTGGAGCACCTCCCCAGTGAAGACAGGCTGGGAGAGCTGTGACTGTTCAGTCTGGAGAAGGTTGTGTGCAGACCTCAGAGCAACTTCCAGTGTCTGAAGGGGCTACAGGGAAGCTGGAGAGGGACAATTCATCAGGAACTGGAGTGACAGGACAAGGGGGGATGGGTTCCAACTGAAAGAGGGGAAATTTAGTTTAGATATATGTAAGAAATGCTCTGCTGTGAGGTGTGGAGGTCACCCCCTGGGGAGATGACTGGGGAGTGGGAGCATGGGTCAGGTTACACGGGGCTGCCAGGCCATCTGATGCTATTGTGCCCAAACCTGTTTCTCACTGGTCATTTCAAATGTAACCCCACCCTGATAATGCTGTCCTTAGGGGGGTGTGGAGATGATTCAAGAGAGTTCTGGGAACAGTCTGTGCCAGGTGCAGCCACGAGGCTGGGAGAAAATAAAGAACATCTCTGAATATCTACAAAGAATATCGTCCTCTGATTCTTTCTACGGGCAAAGCTGTCTGCCAGGGAAGGTTTCAGGCCAACCCCACTGCAACAGTGAGGGTGGGCAGGCCCTGGCACAGGGTGCCCAGAGCAGCTGTGGCTGCCCCTGGATCCCTGGCAGTGCCCAAGGCCAGGTTGGACACTGGGGCTGGGAGCAGCCTGGGACAGCAGCAGGTGTCCCTGCCCAAGCAGGAGGTGGATTGAGATGATCTTTAAAGTCCCTTCCAACCCAAGTCATTCTATGATCACCACACAGGCATAAAATACACCTTAAAGCAGAGGATCACTATGAAACCTGTGAACCACATAGGTGTGTCTTATTTACGCCATGGGACCATGGCCTCAAAGGGATTTTAAATTACATATCATTGGTCTGTTCTTCTTATTTGTGTTTCAGCTCACTAAAAAGAGATGTGACTCTCTGCACAAGGTCCTTTCAATGCATAAGATCTGTAAGTATTCTTTTCTGGACAAATTAATGTAAAGTAAGGATATTCACCCAATTCACTTCGATTTACTTCTCTCTCCTGAGAAAACATAGCACAGTTTTGAAATTTTACATGAGCATTCAAAAAATGCCGATGTCACTTAGATAAGAACATTTAAAAATAATTATCCCTATTTTTCAAACCTAGGCAGCAGAAAAGTAATGAAGAAAAAGCTCTGAACTAAAACTACTTTTCTTCTTTTTCCCTGATACTCAGCTTTAATCTGGGTATACTCTTTTATGCAGTCAATGGCTTAGGGATGTGAACAGCTAGAAATGAATCTTAAAAAAAGAAAATTAACGTGGCAAAATCTGACAGCTGTATGGCATTTATTCTAAGCAAATTCTGCATTGGTTCAATCTCTTGAGCAACTGTTATTTGGGTCAACATTATTGCTTTCATAGTTCACAGTCTTTATCTCCTGGGAGAAAGCCAATTTTTTTCTTCAGTCCAATCCTCTTAGGCAGAGCCCCAAGAGTCTATATCAGTGACCTGAGGATTTGCATTCTACACCATGTCCGTGGTCGGGACACACTATCTCCCTCCCTGGAGCATTTCCATTAAAAAGGTGGAACACACATGCAGTCCCTGTAAATTGAGCCTCATGAACTTTTTTAGTTCTTTGTGGAGCAAAGGGAGCGTTGTACAAAGCACAGCGCACAGCAGAGCAAAGACCACGGAAGATAGGAGGAAATAAATAAATAAATAATATCCCAACGATCCAGAAGTCAATACAACGTGTTTCATTTCTTTTTCTTTCTGACAGGAGCTCTGGCCCCAGAGCCTGGTCAGGGGCAGCTCAATAATAACGATCTAAGGCTGGTCTTCAATAGAGACTCAATAGCTGACAGCTCTTCTGTTCAAACTGACAAGGGCACAAAGAAAGGCTTGAATAATTAATTGTGAATGGTTGGATGTGATTTGATTGTGTGACCAACCTGTTACATTGACTTGCTTTCACCTAAGCTTTCAAAATGAGATATTAAAGCTGAAACTCTACTATGCTTTTTTCTTATTACTGGGTTGTCTCTTCCTCTGTGGCAGAGCCTGCAGAATGTGCCCTCCTTGAGAGGGAAGGGGGTGAAGGAGAGCCCTGAACTCTCTTGGGTGTGTAGGATTGCACTACAAGCCTGCCTGGTCTCTATAAAAAAGTACTTTTAATTTCTATTGTGCAGATGCAGCCACCAAAAAAATAAAAAGCAGGGATGGGAAAAGAAAGTGGCATCAGGAAAGGTAACAGCTATTCACTAATCAACTTATTCCTCCTGTAAAAAAAGCCCACAACCAAACGAAAAAAAAACCAAAACCGAAAAGACCCAAACCATACCAAACCAAGCCAAAACTAAAAAACCCTAAAAAAACCAACAAACCAAAAAAACCCCACCACCTAAAAACCAAATCTAAACCCCAACACCTTTCTCGCTTCGTTTCTGGGACACTTTTTAATTAACTTTTCCTAGAGCAATTTCCCACTTAAATAGAAACTGCAGACACTTGAACATTCAGAGCCAAGTTATATGATGAACATCATCTCAAAGATATTCTGCATTTATTTTTAATAGGGACATAATCTGTTAACGTGCATAGCTCCAGCATTGTCTTCTAGCTCAGATGCTGCTTTCTCAGCAACCCTCAAGTACAGGTGGCACAAAAAAATCTTTGTTTAACTCATTCACCACACTTGGGTGACAGAAAGAGTGGGTGTCCAATAATTTCTGGTTGTTAAAGTTCTTTGAATGAGAGAAGGGAAGAGCACCAATTTAAGCCATCCAAGGTCTGCAAATGTGTGGTTAAATGCTGATTCTCTGTTTTGAAGGAGTGTTTACTGCAGTGAACTGTGGTTACAGTGATAAACTGCACCTTGGGACACTGAGAATCTCCCAGTGATTAATAAAAACCATTTCCTGTGAGACCCAGGCTTCTCTCTTCCCTTATTCAGAAAAAAAATTCTCACAGAGTTTTACTCTCTGTGGAAAGAATGACTGACTAAGGAGTGTGTATTTCAAAGTTTGCTTGATAGCTCATCTTCTCAACAACAGACACCACTGTAATGAAAGAATCTGATTGTTCAGGGCAGTCCTGATCATCTCACCGTGTTCTAACCCCACCTCATGGCCTATAGGACTGAAAGAATCTCCAGGGCTTAATTATGAGAAAAACCCTGTCTCTGTAATATATGACTTATGTTTAAGGTCAGCACTGGCTCTTAAAAGATATTAAGTTTTGAAGAAGAAATTGGGATACATAGAAGTAGAACATTAATAAGATGATAAAATTTTAGATTATCCTTATTCTTCCTTTCAAACAAATAATACTCTGTAGGGAGGCATCACCTGTTTCCTATCAGACTGTACCCTGTGTTACATATTAGGGTTGCTGAAAAAAGTGTTTTCCAACACTTTTAGGAGCAGTATTTCCTTAGACTATAACCCCCGTTAAATATTTATACATAAATCTTTATTTTTATGTAGGAAAATATCCCATATATGCATGTGTGCACATGCATGTCCTCATCCTGCAGGTGATAAATAATAAAAGGTCCCTCTTTATGTTAAATTATGGATGAGATGTATAATATATGAATTAAAGTTAACAGCGGGAAAAATCATTTGCACACAAGAAGCTGGGGGAGGAACTAAACCCTGCAAGAGTTGTGGTAAACAATTAACATTTTAGTTCAGAAAAGCAGATATGGGGAGTGCATAACTGTGCAGCTTTCTCTTTATGGAAACACTTTCCACCAAAGAAACTGGGAAAAAAATAAACATGAAAAAAGTAAATATCACTTGACTGAAATTCTATTGAAAATTTGGCAGGTTCAAGGAAGAGCGGTTCAAGAATCTTGAAATGATTCAAGAGATAGAAGCCCACTTTTATAGTGGTGATCTAAGGAGACAAAGACCTTCAGTTATGAAAAAGAAGCTGAGAAAGAGAAATAACAACTGCCTGAAAGAGGAGGGAGAAGCCTTTTAAACTATCAAGTCAGTGCATAACTTCATAGCCTATCAAATAGTGAAAACAGAATTTATTGAGCATAGGCAGAAGATGGAAAATTCAAGGGTATTCACAAAAAATATCACAGTTCATGCAGAAATTGTAATGTGGATACAGGAACTCTCTGGTAAATTCCACGCAGAAATGTGGAAGGTCAAAACAGTTTAAAAGGTTCTTGGGGAAAAAAAAAAAAAAAAGAAGTAGGACCTTTGTCTTTCCTATGGGAATTTCCACACAGTGGCAAACTTGCACAGAAAAAGAATTGCTCTCAACAGGTGCTGGTAGCCTGACTCAAGCATCACATGAACCAACCTCCAAAATGTTTGAGATTTAGAGGAATCAGGATAAGAAATGTATGTAAATTTTAGATCTATATGAGTCTTCCTCTTAGTTCCTGAAATTCCTGGTTTCAGTCTGGATTAGGACCAAATCTATGTTAGAAAATTAGTAGAGGTACTTCTCATTTCCTACAATTTCATCTTTCAGAATTAAAAAAGCATTAATTTTCTTCTTTTTTTCAACTTCAAAGTCATTTTCATATTAATATAAAGTTATATTGTGCTCATTTTTTCCCGCTGGTCCACTTCACTTTTTTTTGTGTGAAGTGGTCACAGATGTCTCTTCAAGACTGTATGCAAAACCACAATTTAAAAAAAGTGCTTTGTGCTTAATTCCTTTTCTCTAAAGCATCCTTGATGTTTTCTGTGAATATTAATTCCTAGCATTGGCCCAGAATGTGGGAAATTTTAATTATGAAATGATGAAATCACTCCTTTATTTTTGGTCCTTGTTCTGGTGTCATAAATCTGAGAAGGAAAACATTTTGTAATACTGTTTCTAGCTCAGAGGTTAAAATTATTCCGAAATTCAGCTTATTATTTATCTCAAGTAACTGACTGTACAGTGACCATTTTTAAAAAATGATATAAAAGTTCATCAATTTGAAGGGATGCAGAAAGAGAGGACTATGGATGTTTTGATGGATGGTGAGACACAGCCAAGAAAGAACCTAATAGGATTCGAAGATAAAGCAGTAGCGCCACTGAATAAAGTAAGAGCTCATCTAGGATATCATCTGTAATCCAAGATGATTTTGTTCCCACGGGAGATCTCAGACAGGAATTTAAAATCAGATATATAAGAGCTTACAGAAAAAAAAAGAGCTTATTTTCCAGTGAGACCTTTAAAAATTTGGTTTATTTCTGCTGCCAAAATAAGTGCAGCAATAAATGTGCCAATAATAATATTACAGTGAATAACAAAATACATATGTTTGGGTGTATATGCCAGGGAGGGAGAGGAGAATTGTTCAACTTAAGGAGCATTACTGTAAAGAGATTTAATGGATTTGAGTGATCCATTAATAAAACTTAGTCTAGACAATTGGAGGAGATTAGAAGATTGGAAGATGAAGAATGTCCCAAACAGAGCAAAGGGAAATCTACTTGTTTCAAGATGGAGCCTGGGACAGAATTGGCAGAGACTGTGTAACACAGTCTGGGAGTTTGGGAAGTTTTGGGCGTTGAGTCCAAGCAAAAAAAAAAAAAAAAAAAAAATTTGTTAAGGTTTCTCAGAACGCATCATATTTTGTTGATCCTGTGATTAAGATCTGGTCATTAATTGTAGAGTTTAGGAAATTTTTGTCCACCGGGCTCTTCTTTGGTGTATCTATTTTTTTTTTTTTGAGCACAGAGCAGGCTGCTTCCCCTTGCTGCCAGGCAGAAAACAGCAACATTCTAAGTGCAAAGGCTTAGAAAAAACCTGAAGTGCTTAATTGGCATCTGTTGTTTGCATGCTCAGGATTATGAACCATCTCCTAATTTGGGAATAATAAAGAATGATTACTGAGTGAAACCAACCAGACTGGCAAAGTCCAGGAGCCATTTTTCTTTTCTCTGGGCCACCTGGGAGCTTATTTGTGAGACCTGTCCTGTCATGGAATTTATAGGATATCAGTTTTTTATCCCTTCCCTTCATTGTGCCATATTGTTTTGAGCAGGCTGTTTTGGTTTGTTGTTTCTTGGCTGTTGTTTTGTTTTGTTTTTTTTTTCTTTTTTCTGAATTTTGATTCTGTACAGCAAAAGTTTCAAGATTAGTTGAGGGAGAGCTTAGGGAGTGCTTTTAGTTTTGTGGATTTTTTTGGAGATTAAGAATAGATGTTCTGTGAACTCTTCAGAGTATATATTTATGTTCCTGGAACTGAACTTGATGACCCAGGTCACCGTTTTCCTAAATTCTAATGGAAGCTGCAGTTATTTGTTGCTTTTATGTCCCCATTTCAACTGAGTTTCTGAAAGTTTCACAGCTGGGAATAAAGCAAAAGATCAATTTTCTTTTTTCTTGTGAGGTTTTTCTTTTTTTTTCTCCTCCTCAGTTCTGTGCAAGGAATCACAAGGACAAAACCCTTTTGGAACCTGGTTGAGGAGCTTCGCTTCCTTACAGAAAAATTGAATGTCTAATTTGGCATAGTTCTTGCATTTATTTGCAGTAGGTTAACAGTGACTCACTCTCAAGATAGAGAATTAAACCATTTGGAACGTCTTGAAAATAAGATGTTCTCATGAAGATCATAGTGTGAAGTCTATGCACAAGGAGGATTCTAAAAATCTCTGTTCCTGCCTTACATCATGGTTTGCAAAACTACAGGATTTGTCAATGCACCAAAAAAAAAAAAAAAAAAGGGCCTGTACACAGTGAAAACCACTGGGTTTTTTTTTCTAATTTACACCTTGGATACTGTGGTTATTTTTGTCACAGTGTCACTGAAAAAAAATAGCCTCCACATTATATCTGCAGGGCACTGTTCTTAGTACAGGTGTCTTGATTTTGGTTAGTAATGACAAATGCCCCTTCATCTGTTGGAAGTGCAGGCAAACACCAGATGAAGCAGAAACTAATGAATCTCATCATCACCAAAAGGTAAATTTAACCTCAGGAAAATTCAACAAAACACAGTTTTTTTATTCAAGTTTTCTTGGAGCTGCAGAGACATAGAGCATATGAAAAATAATACCATAATTATCCAGAGAATCCAATGACACCAAGAGTTGGCATGGGTGATTCCGAAGTTTCATAAGGGATTCCTGGACAATATTTGTTGGTTTTGTTTCACACCCAAAAAAATATTCACAATCATTTCCCTGAGAACTGAAATCTACAGTGGACCCAGGGAATCTACAGGAGGCCTTTCCTCTGGAAGAAGACAATCCTGCATTCCCAGAATCATCAGAACAAAGTTGCAAAATACACAAAATGAATGATCATAAAAGGATTTGAATCCTATAAGGTGATGGAAAGAATTAGTATGTGATGTCTCAGCAGTCCATCCTCTAAATAAATTGGGGACAATAATGGCTCAGAGAGCTCAGTCATGTCCTGCTGATTTTAAAGACAGAAAATGGGCTCAACAGTTCATACCTGAGTGAATAATAAACCTCATTCAAAGACAATGCTCTGATTGCTGATCACTTAGAAAATCCTGAATATTAGAACTGAAAATGTTATTACCTGTTGTTTATAACCCCAAAGCTCCTTAGCACTGGGAGCCTGAGCAGTGTTCCCAAAACCATTCCCTGCAGGTCATAAAGTACCTGCAAATCTCTCTAATGTTGCTCCTGGCAACAGGGAACTTTAAAAGTTAAAACTGCAACTTTGTGAGAGCAAAGCAAGCTATGAGATGCATACAATTAAGCTGCTATCCTTTTGAGCATTATGACTTCTAAAAATCTTGTTTTGAGTATTACAAGTCATCCTGAAGCAGAGGCATTCAGAAGTCATTAATATTTTAAATACTCTTGACCTTGGATCTTCTGGAGAAGCCACTGACCTAGTTCAGTCTGGTTTTTCAGCTACTCCAAGAAGTTTTGTAACTGAATAGAAAAAGAGAAAAAGCTCTTTCCAGATCTCAGGAGAGAGAAGAGAGAGGGTGTGGATCCTTTTAAGGGGTGATGGACATCCACAAGCTGTACCACCCATCTCTGGAGGAGAAGGACATGAAAAATCTTGCAAATTTTGTACCCACAGACAAGAAGCAGAAATTGGAGTCTATTCCTCAACACCCTTCTGTGAGTGACACGATTTTGATTGCACATTCTTAAATATTAGTCACGAATTAGTTAGCATGTAATTATAAACAGATTTGGATCCCAGAAAAATGCATAGGTAGCATTCAAATCTCAAATCAAAAACTGCAAATATTGTCTAGATCAAGTTTATTCCTTAAATCTGACCTTTTGTTTCTCTTTCTTCTGGGCATTGGGATTATCTTGACTCAGTCTGCGATTCTGTGATTTCTTTTGATTTTTTAATTTCTTTTTCCTATGCTTTGCTCTTACTGGGAATGGGGGAAAGACTATTGGCATCTGCAAAGCGACTGACTGTGCAGCCTGATCATTTGCTAAGCATTATTAAAAGCTCCCTGAAATCACTCCAGTGCTTTACCCTTTACAAGCCATCAGCCATCAATTCAGACTGTCAAATGCGATTACCAGTACTCCTCCTGAAGCTACTTCCAAGCCATTAGTCTGATCGAAAAGCTGTGTCTTTCTTTTCCTCCCAAGTGCATGTAAATCCACCAGACCAGTGCTCCTGTGTTTGTGTGGTGATTCATTACAACTCTGAATCGCATTTGTGGTGTTAAAACTCCAAGACGAGCCAGAATTCATTAAATTTTCAGAAATCGTCCTTATTTAAGCGAACTCTTTCAGAGATAGTCTCACATGTTCCTCTCTCTTCTCTGTGCCTCTATCCATTATGTAATTAAAATGTTCTGCTGGTATGTGCAAACAAGATTTACTTGGAAAAGTACAATTAGACTGGAACCAAACTGTGCTGTGAGTATCTACCAAACATCCTTTTTAAAGGAGTATATTGTGGCTATTTGGCACTTCTGTCTGAGCAGGAGTGGATGAGATGACTCCTAGGCAAGGTTCATCCACGACCTTATGAAATATTTTGTAGGAAAGTGGTAAATGCTTTATGTTTGCCACAGATTGATTCTGGGAACTCAAGCTCAGCACGTGCACGGTTTTCTGCACAGTTATAATTGAACGGAGGTGTTGCCTCTGCTTCCAGCCCAGCCTTCACTCCAGGAACACACAAAATTAAAAGCATGAATATCTCAGAGAAAAATGTCGCCAACTACCAAGCTGAAATAGTCAGGACTAGCCACCAAACATAAATGTGAAAAGCTCAGAAACCTGCACTTCCTTAATTTCATCCTGACTAAAAATGGAGGAAGCCGAACCTTACATGAATATGCCAATAGAAATTCAGCTCTCAGGCATGTTACCATCTCCTCCTACTGTAAATTGAGCAAATGACCAATTTCTCATTCATTTCCATGGGCCATGTTTTTCATGCAGTTTCTCATTCTATACTTGGAACATAATGTGTCCAGATTATTTATCTTCACGTGATTGAGAAACCATAACAAATCCTCACAAAAGGAAGAGGTCTTGCAGCAACAAAAGCAGAAAAAAAGTCATTATAAATGCAAGACAGCAAGATAGACAGGTAACTAGAAGATGCACCATTCCCTGCAAATAATTTATAACAAATCATTTATTTATCCAATTTCACTATTTTTTCTGCTCACAATGCATTAGCAAGATCCCAGCGTCTTAGAACTGACTTTTTACTTGAAATTATTCATGATTTTCCCCCTTTATAGATAAAAAGGTTTGTCTTCTCCTTTCTTTTCAAAAAGATTTTACAAGATTTGAAAATTACGTAGAGTTAAACTAGACAATTTCATTTGAGCTTCAGAAAACGGAAAACTATCTAGATCTTAATTTTGTGGCACAATTATGCTTAATGGCTTTTTTTTTTTTTAGGATACTTTTCCAAGCAGGATGCTTCAGTAATGCTATGTAAATAGTTAAGATTTATTTCACTCTGATTTTAAGCAAATCAGATGTCTAAGTACCATGTAGGTCTAAGTCAGTCCCATTACTCCTTGTCCTATGGCTGTTCCTGGTGAAAAATCCCTCTCCATTGAAAGTTAAAATCCAGAGATTTTTCCCCCCTGTTACAGATGACTTTTGCATCTGGTTCAACCAGAAGCTTATCTTTCTGACTGAATTCCTTTCCTAATGAGATGTGATGTGCATGTGAATTTTCCCCTGCATAGTGGGATGGCTCTGAGAAACCCAACAACAAGGTGTCTTCACTTCTGTTCTACGGCACAGATGTTTTCCTAAAAGGCATATTTCAAATAAGCAGGGATGGTTTTGGGAATCGTTTGGAAGCACTTTGGACATTTGGAATATCTGCAATGAGGAGACTCCACAGCCTCT
>VYZQ01066006.1:0-10274 GCA_013400655.1 Mystacornis crossleyi
ATGAGACCTGATTGTTGCAATTTCAGTGTCCGCTGGTTGAAGTGATGATCACAGTCTGGATCCATTGGGAGCAGGGGAAGCCCATGAAATACAGAGTTTAATGAGTCAATATATGTTCAGGTTTAAGGGAACATCCAAGTGCCTCCTCTGGGGGTGTGGGATCTTTACACCATCTGACGGAACATTGTGGATCATGCACAGTAATCTGATGGAAAACCCCAGATATGAGCCGGGGGGCACTTCAGGGGTCTTTGGTGGTCTATGACACCATCTAAGACATGACGGTCGCCTCTCACATCAGCATAGTTGAGCCAGTTAGGGCCCATCAGAAGGGCCAGATACCTTCATATCTACTCTTAACTGTCCCAATCCGCCCCTGGGCAGGAGGCGGGAGTTTCACAGCTGATCAGGTTGTGGAGGGAGGCCACTGGCATGATAAAAAGCACTATCCCACTATCTGCTTCCTATCAGCCTTCTCCCTTACCTGGCTTAAACCCTGGTTTGTTGCTAAACAAAGGTTTATTTGTCGTGGTCATCCTCTGGTGCTCACCGCCTCTGCCCCTGGGCTGTTACCCTACACATCATCAGCAAAGCAGCCTCTGCCTTTGCAAAAGGCCAGTTGTTTGATGCATTAACCATTAACATTTCAGCCTCTCACACCCAACTCAGAAATAAAATTTGAAAAAATGCACAGAACTCTACCCTGTGGACTCAACCCCCCTCAAATCGAAGACAAGGAGTTCCAGTTGAAGTTTCAGAAGAATTTCAGTAAATTTACATGTTGATTCTTGATTTTGAACTCTTTACAATTCTCTTTTTACATAGATCATAGAGCTAACTAAGCATTTCCAACACTGAGTTAAATAACATTATTTTATATAATTCATTGTTAAACTTCCATCTAGAAAGTGTCAGCAAAATGCTGGAAGTCCATGAAAGGCTCTGCTGCAGGGAACTGAGTGACGTCATTCACTGTCCACTGAAGCTTCTTGGTTCATAGAGAATTAGGCCTTATTCTTAACCATCTCTGCACTCCTTCATATGCTAACATGATTTTCTAGCTTGCGTTTTCAGCATTCTAATATCCCCTGCTAACATCTTTGTACTTGGTAGAAATCTTTACTATTGCTTCAGAGGACCAGAGCTAAAATGACGCAGGGAATATTTAGTAACAGCCTCTTAGTTCTTCAAAGCCAGAATTTCTGCAGGACTTCGGTGAAACAGAAGTGTCTTGCACACATTTTCACATTCTTGATTTAAATGGATGTTTGTTGCATGAGTTATGTTCTTTACACTACGATGCTGTGCATCTTTGATATATATTCATTTTGTCTGGTACTCCTGTGCATTCTGGAAAGCAATTTACACCTGTACAACAAAGATGCAGAACAAAGAAAACTGATATTTTAGGTGGGTTATGTGGCTACATAACATGCTAAACTCAGCAAGTGAAGGGCTTACTATGTTGTATCAGTAAGACGGCTGATATCAGATGAACTGAGTGACAGAAAATGCTGTCCAGTCTGGCTGAAATGAAAAGCAAATTCCTAATTTCCTTGACAGAAAAGCATACACATTAAGTAAGAAAGAGAAATAATAAAGCATGATCCTTGCCATGTTACCCCAAATTGTTTTATTCTCTATACTCATAAATTTTGACTGAAATTACCCTGTAGATTAAAAGCCTTTAGCCTAGGGAGGGAATAATACTTACCTGTAGGGAAACAGGGTAAGAATACATAATTGTATCCCTAGGAACTTGGACGAAGAACACCTTGGAACAACAGTATGGTCTGTTCAGGCACAACAACAATTTTTTTAACTCAGGGTGTCTCTGAGACCTTTTTCCTGATTTACTATTTTGCTTAGTATTGAAATCTGTCACTGTTCAGTAAACCACAAAACAGAGTACCACCCCATCTATTCGTGCACAAGAGCTTCTAAAAGCCGATCAGTTCTAGTACAAGTTTGATTTTTTTTCCTACAAATATCTTATGTTCCCTGCCACATTATGTTTCTGTGAAAAAAAAGTTTTTTCTTAATTAATACTGCATATCTGCTTGCTTTTTCTCTTTTCTTGTGAATAAAATGAAAAAGTATGAAATGTTTATATTTTCATTACTTTTACAGTAATTTGATAACATATTTTTGTAGAGCAGTGCTTATAAGTAACCAGGACTTGTTAAAATGTGTGAAAACAGCAAACAGTGAAATTAATTTGTGAAATTTTGCATTCAACCATCACAACTCACAAATTTCCTTTAAATGTTTGAGATAACCAGAAATTATGTTTTGTGCTTACTAGGGAAAGAGATGACAGAAAGAATAGAATGATGCTTTAGAAATTGAAATTTGTGCAATTATGTCCAATTTATCCTACTGTTAGCCAACAGAAGTATAAAAAGAGCAGTAACAGATGTACCTAAATGCTATTGTTGGAATTGCATTTCATTATAGAAATAAGAAAACAATAGACCTGTTTGAAAAGTCTTACGATGTTTTTTAAGTCATGTCAAAAATGAAGTTGTTGCTGTCACATACAAAGTAAGAATAATAAAATAATTTGAGATCCAAATTTGACAGAATTAAAGAAATTAATTGATATTTTTGTAAAACAAGTTGCATGCCATAGAAGAAAATGTCCTTTAGGAAGGTCTTCAAAATGCTGTCCAATGGAAACTTTCTCCAAACTTGGAGCACCTTATTCTGTCCACCAAAACTGGAATTACAGACCTTTCATGCTTTTGCATATCTTGATTGAACAAACACTGTGTGTACTTCCAGTCCCATTTCTGATTTTCAAGAAGGTGACTGTGTGTCTGCTCTGGGAAAGGCATGTCCATCCCAGCTTGGACCTGAGCAGTGCAAAGGGCTCCAGGTCCAGTTTTAACAACGTTTTACTATGACATTCAGAGACAGGTCCTGTTAAGTGACTCTTCAACTTTCTGCTTTCATTAAGAGGATGTTTTCAAAGCTATTGAGGTACCTCAAATAGAACTGCAAGTTACTGTTCCCTGAAGTGGGTGCTTCTCAGCTCAGCTGAGGCACTCTCCTCAAAATCTTCACTCACCAGTTCTGCAAGATGATGCTTTTCCACTGCATTAAAACGGTAGATCAGCATGTGAGCAATTGCCTGTTGATATAGGAGTGCAGCAGGAATGAAAACTCTTCTATAAATCATACTAAGGAATAAACACAAGTATTACACATAGAGAAGACATGTTTTGATCAAGAAAAGAGTGCCTATTAAACGAGGTCATTTGCTTATGTTTACTTAGCAACGAGGATATTATATAAATCATTTTACTCTGCATTGTCCGTCTCTAGACAATCTTTTTTCTCTGTTCCTCTCCTTCCTCCAACGTAACGTAAGTATTACTGTCATATATCAATTTGACAACTCCTTTGATAAGCAACTGAGGCAACTGAGTGGACAGATGATGAACTGAGGCTCCATCTTGATAAAATTTTAAAATTACAGACATCTATAATATCAAAAGTAGGTTAGAAATTGTTATACTGTTAATGGTAGTATTGTTAGATAGTTAACAATTGTTATGTTGATAATGAACATGCTGTTAAAAAGTTTTGTTATTAAAGAGGTTGTAAGTTAAAGGAAATACAATATTCAACTTACTGTATAACACCTAAGTACTGTATTACACCTAAGTAAAGTGCACCCCACCCCAAGCAAACGAGCCAGCCTGGACAAGAACTCTGAGAACGAATCAGCGCCTTAACCTTCACGCAAATGAAGGATCCAAACAGAGACCAATCCAAAGGGACAAAAAGCAGTATAAAAAGAGGGACATCGAGGTCCGTGGTGTGCTGCTCGACACTGAACATCGGGAACATCCCTGCTCCGGAGAAGAAGATGCAGTGCCGGCTCTGCAGCATCCACGCTCATCGCCGACCGGGAGGGCTCCTGCTCTGATTTCCCCGAACCTCAGCATGCAGTCGACCCATGAACCCCCATGCCTTAGGCCATACAATAAAAGCTCATGTAGTACCAGGAGTGCATTCCCGTTTATAACAATAACACATCTACACATTTAGATATATCTATGTATTTAAATGCAACTGCACTTGAAGTAGGAAAAAATGATCACTTAGCATTGCTTTCTGAACAACTATATTTGCAAATTGCATGCAATCTATAATGTAAGCACAAAACACCCAAACAGCATTCATAGTTACTTGTATTGGAAAAACTGTTTGTTTTAGAAGTATACAGAAAAATGAAATCATACAAAGACTAAGGTACTGTTGCTTTAAATGCAGTATGTTTTAGAGGCATTTTAAACAACCTCATGGAGTTTGCATTGATTTTCATATGAACTACGATAACCAGCTTCTGTGGGAAGTGGCAAAGTTTGCTAAGATGACTTTCAAGTGCCTAGGTGAGCTAGTAATTGCTGGATACAAGAAAGTAAATTCCATGGCACATTTTACTTCATGGCAAGCAAGGTATCTAAGTGAATTTACACCACATTCACAAACTGAAACCTATTGTTCTATTATCCATGAGTTTCATGCATTGATATTCACACTACATTCACCTCTTTCCGTTCTTTTTTTTAAAAAGGGATGATTTTTTTTTCTATCCAAAAAGTGCAACTTCAGAGATGGACAGTTTTTCAAGGCATTGAAAAGTCTTCATTTATTTGCAGCTTTGTCTCTACATATGCTCATGCATTTGGGGTTTACTGACTTGGGTATAGTCCTGCAGCAGAACAATAAGCCTGAAATAAATTCATTAGCCATTATATACATTCCTTTTCCTTGCAGGATTTCTAATCAAATGTCCTGCCTTCTTCATTTATTTACTAAGTCGATGGATTTCAACCAGCATATATCAAAGAAGGAAACAGACACAAGGATTCTTAAAAAGTAACTGAGGAATTACAGACTGAAGCTGTCCTCTGTCGTGCCCTCAGTCAGAGGAGACGCAGCATCCTTCCCGCAGATGTCCCTGTGCAGGAAGCGTCCCTGGCAGGGAATCTGCGCACGATGACTGCGCTGTGCTGTCTCCTCGTAGGAGGAAGTACGATCAGGAGGCTTGATGTGCTAGCCCACATTTCCTGGAGGCAAAGAAGCAGAGAATGGCCTCTGGTATAGGTTCCAACAGGTTTATTACCAAGGGAGGTTCCAGGGACCAAAAGCCTGCTGAGGGAACTTGGAGGGTATTTTATAAGGGGGCAGAGCAGGGCCGAGAAACCGTAAACAGCCAATGGGGTACATGACAAGGGGAGGATACAACATGACATGAACCAATAGGGAGAATAGGGAGGCGGGCATTAAAACTAGGAGCCAATGAGGACTTGAAGAACAGAGAACTTTCCAGACTGGGGGGAGGAGGCTTGGACCAGGGTGCCACCCAGTGGGAATGTGGCTTACACTTCTGTGCTGCCCATCGACCTGCCCTCAGACCCACTGTTCTGGGCAGGGAAATCCATGCACTGGATGGCAAGTGCCTGATGGACACCTGACTGCCACAGCCCTGAAGTGGGCTGGGCCACTGCAACAACAGACTGTTGCCAATCTGCCTGTTCACTATACAGGGATGCACATCATCTCCAGAAGGCTGAAAAAGACTGTGAAAACTACTTATCTAAGTTAATAAAATTTTGTTATTGTGGATAAAGTGTCACTGGTTTTCTTTAAGCATGCTTAGTGCTCCACGAAGTGAACCGTAAACATTCTTCACTCAGTGACACTGTGTTAGGTATGTCTCACTGAGTTCATTGCTGAAATTCTGGTAACACCTGGAAAAGGCGAACACATTTAAGTGAAGATTGGAGTCTGCTGGTCTCAACAGCAAGAGGTTGCTGAACTTTGAACAGATAGGATTTTTGAGGAGATGCAATTAAGAAACCAATTATATGTAATGAATGATAGCACAGGATTAACAACTTGAATGTAAATCATGGCTTTTAATGACTGGCAAAGTTCCTATTCTCCTTCATTTCTGAAAGATGGACTTGGCTTAGACAGAATATGGATGCAAGTACTCATTACAATTTTTGATGAATTTGAAAAGCATCAGCTGAAGTCCTCCGCTGTAACACTCCAGTATTAATTGGATTCAACTGAAAGCTTCCAAATAGATAATATTAAACTATTTGACATGCGTTCCTTCTAGGGGACTTACTATTGCATTTGTCTTAATTATTAATATAAAAACCCAACAGAGCTAGAATACATCTTTTATTAAGACTAACTGTAAGAACTCTGAGAATTCTTCAGCAGTCTCATATCTTTTCTTCAGAAAAGAAACAATGAGATGAAAATAACTTTTTAAAAAATGTACATGTCCTCTGCCACCAGAACTGATCATGCCTTTTCTGTGTAATGCAAAGAGGTTTGTAATAAAAAGACAGATGTACATGGGTTTTAGATGAAAAATAAGCTGTACCTAACCCAGTTCTGAGTATAAGCATTCTTGACAGTAACAGTTCAATGTATCCCATAAACAGACAACTGCATTTTCTTGCTATATTTGGAGAGAAAATAGTTTTAACACAATGGAAAGGACCATGCTCAGGAAAAATAAAACATTTTCCAGCAGCACTGCTCATAAGAATCCAGTGTACTCCCATGTGTTTCAAACTTTTATCCTTCAGAGTTTTAACACTACAGAACAGAACTTCAAAGTTACTTTAACCCTTAAGTGTCCTTAGTATTAAGACAGACAATTCAGCTTTCTGCTGTGCAGGTAGAAAATTAGATTCTTAAGAAATCAGCTTTTAGAAAGAGTGGTTTAAGTGAAGCAGGACCAAAAGCCCATGAAGAGCAACCATGAGATAAGAAGAGACAGAACTCATGTAGTATAATGAAACATTATTATTTGATGCAGCATCTTGTTCCTCAGAAGGGGCTTTGCAGATTCATATGCTAAAATCCTTTGAAAGTTATAAACCAAAAGAATCACGGAGAAGCTGAAAGTTTTCCAATTCATAGCATAATATGAATTTAAACCAGCTAAACCTGTTAACTATTCTGTCAGAGGACAAACCTTCAGAACTCTGAAGTAAGCAAATAATATAATAATAGTTGGCTTTCCTTAAAAATATTTTTATCACGTATTTGAGCTAGTGTTTATTTCAGTTTTTCAGTGAGAGGGGAGTACAGGTTTAGAAAAGTTGCCTAGGGTAGTTTGGAAGTCTGCAGAAAAACCTGGTTAGTGTTTTTCTTGATTATTTAAATTGTTTTCTTGTGTAAGATTACTTTGCTGCAAAAGTTATTCTAGCTAGTGACTGGCATTTACCAGTTTGTGTATCTGTTTCCACAACAAGGAGAGGTGTTGAGACAAGACACTGAAGAAACATACAAAATAGCAAAGTCAATACAGACCCAGTGGACTTTGTAACCATGTATTTTCAGCCTTCTAAGGAGACACTGCTCATCTTGTGCTCTTCTAGCCTAAGGCAAAAATTCACAGGCCCAGCTGCATAAAAGTTAAGCTGCCAATTCCCCTACACAAAAGCAGCTTCATTTTCACCGTTACCTTCCAGCTTTAAAAGGTCATTTTCTGCTTTCCTCAGCTCAGATTTTTCAGTGTGGATTCACAGTTGGTATTACTTAGCATATCCTCATTAATATGAGGCTAAGCTAAATTTCAGTGCTTAGAAAAGATTGTTAAATATACAGTTAAGGTTAGATTCAGGTCATCAAAATGTATCCTAACCTTAAGAAAAACGGGTATTTTAACTTTTATGCTTTTTATGTACTTGTTCACAATGTAGTGTGTCTTTTGGTCAGATGCAGCTCCTCTTTCAGCAAACATATATTCGTTCAAACAAACAGTAGCTAGTTTGCAAATTGTATGTGAATCTCTAGTTCTATAAAACCAGTCACTTCATGACTGTGTGGGGGGCAAGCACAACAGAAAAGAAGAGTAAGTGTGTACCTTGATTTTACCATATATACTATAATTCTACCATATATGCTATATTAATACTGATAAAAATTCTCATTATTTTTCACCAAAGAAATAAAATAATATTCAGACCTCGATCAGCCTGAAAATATGGAATTCACGTCCGAACTTAATCCATGCTTTACAAAATGTGGAGAAATCTAACCCAGTGTTACATGTCAAAGGGAATTGCTTGTTGGTACCGCATTAACATGGTTTCATCACGCTAAACTCTCCCATCAGACAGTTCTATGACTACAGATAGGTTGCTCATGTCGATTTTCAGTCATAAAACCCACATCTCAAAAATGAACCTTTTCTGATATAAGTAGATTTCAGGTAAAGCCTCATTTAGCATCCTGACCCTTTTGTATTGAAGTCATTTAGAGCACCTTTGAAGGTCTTTGGAGACAGGCACTACACGTCAGCAGTACACAAGGGTATTTGGCCTACACATTGCTCCAAGAATAGTCATGGTTATGAGATAAGTTATTAATTTCCTAAGGTCCCATGGAGTGAAAGTGCTTATTTACTTGGATGATATCTTGATTACTTCAGAGTTGTAAGTGTGTCCAAAGCTGCCTGTTTCTGCCACAGTCCAAGTGTTTAGAATCCTAAAGACTTTATTAAGTATAGAAAAATCTATGTGACCCCTTTGTCTAGCTCTGGTCTGCTGGGATTCACAGCGGATGTGTGAATGTTCACTTCTCAGAGAGGGAAGCTATTAGCAGTGCAAGCTGTTCTGATGCTTCTCTCACCAAGGTGGTTTCTATATTTAGGAGAGTTCGTGGGGTTGCTGGAAACCCTGCTCTCTTCTCCTGTTATGACCCTACTTGTTTTAACAGTTGAAAGGCAAGAGGAGATCAGTGAGAAGGCATCTCTCCTCCCTTGTCTCAGACATCTTTAGCAGAAGAGAAAGAAATCCATCACTGTCCTGCATGCCCCAGCAATCCTGAGTTGAAGGCTCAAGTGGAAAAATTGCCCCAACTCATGAGAAAGGAGGTGGTTTCCCAGGAGTGATCAGTCTATGCTACCAATAAATAAATATGAATTAGTACGCATGCTATTTATATTAACTAAAAGTTTAGCTAACCCCTGTTTAAGCACTGCTCCTTTCCCCCATTTCTGTAACGTGAGGCTGAGATTTGCTCTACTGAGGGAGGCACCTGCAAATACTGCTGAGCGATAGACTGTCTGGAACGTCGAGAAACCAAATACTTCAAACAGCAGGGCTGGGAATATATCTTTGTGGATTAAAGGCTAATCCCTTCCTGCAGCTAAGGCTAAAATTGGCACTGTGCTCATTTCTCCCTCTATCTTCAGTTTATTGGGAAATTATGATGACAGTACTGCTAAGACGGGACATAGTCTAGTGTACAAGCAAGTTAATGGGGAGCATAGCCTCTGTAATTACATTTTCCTTATTTCCAAGTGTTATTAAACCACATGTTTAAAGCATGTATTAGCTTCTAAATAACAAAAAAATTTGCACTAAGAAATGAAATTATGAATCTTGCATAATAGAGAAAGGCAATGTTATGTGTGAAAATAACAATGTTATGTATGAACACACAGTGTTCATTTTGATGTACAATAATCATGATATTAAACCCAAATAGAACTCTCACCCAAAACCTTAAGGAAATTCAAAAAAAAAAAAAAAAAAAAAAAAAAAAAAAAAAAAAAAAAAAAAAGGAAAAAAGAAAAAAGGAGGAAACCCAACACAACTCAGAGCTTTATTAGAGGCAGGAGACGCTGCAAGGCTAAACAGACCACAAAGCATATTAAACATGATACTATTGAATGCAAGTGGAGAAATTAAAGTTGTTGAAAGTGCAGTATGTCTGTATAACTTGCACTTCTGGAGGCGTTATTTTTGGGAGGAAGGCAAGAGCATGTAAGAGCAATGAAGGCACAGTGATGCAGGACTGCAGCCTACTGATGCTGGGTCACTGGAGGGGTTACTAGCCACCATGTCTCAGACTGGTGTTTCCTGCTGCCTTCTTGCCATTACTCTCAGCTTTATGGGCAGGATAACTCTAGCTCCAATATGCCCACGTACTTATGGTAATTTATTTCCAAGGTCCAGCCTTTTTATGAGNGAGCATTGAGCCTACTGACACAGCATCCAGCATCCAGCAACTCATCATTCTGCTCAAAAGACAATGCTTCAGCAGAGCAACCTGATCATCTCTTTGCTTTCAGTACATGGAAAACCTGAGATCAAAAACTGCAAGATGAACCCCAAGTGGCTTTTATTAAAGAAGATCTTTATTTCTTGGCAGTTTAAGAGCTGTAGTAAATGCCTGAATGCACGTGCAATGGATACCTAGAAAGGCACCAAGAAATACAGGAT
>VYZQ01066010.1:327-20021 GCA_013400655.1 Mystacornis crossleyi
AAGGTCCTCCCTGAGCCTCCTTTTCTCCAGGCTGAGCCCCTTTCCCAGCTCCCTCAGCTGCTCCTGGTGCTCCAGCCCCTTCCCCAGCTCCATTCCCTTCCCTGGACACAAACTAAAGCCTTCTTCCAGACCTGGACCACACCAGGACAGCAGGTTCCCCAGACTGACAGGGAAGCAGGAGTGATTCCATACCCATTTCTCTTCCTCAGGACCAAGCCAAGCACCTGGAGCACTAAACTGGCACAAAATCAGCAAAATGGAGCATCCAGAGAAGCTGGCCCTGAACTGCCTGATCTTCCAGGTTCAGCTGCAATCCAAGGTCTCCCAGATACAGCCCAGCTGGAAAACCCTCCCTGAGCCGAGGAGGCTGCCAGCTCGTGAGAAACAGCACAGAGCCCTGCGAGATAAAACCAAGGACAGAGCCTGGATTGCCGGGATGTGATAGGCAGCAGCTCAAGGAGACAAAAGGAACAACATGGATGTGGGAAGGCAGAAAATCCTAAAGGGGGCAAAACTCCACCCCAGTGGGATGATGGCATCTGAGCAGTGTGGAGGTGCCATTCCAACAACAGCAGAGGCCAGCACTCCCAGCTGATGAACACCCCTGTGGGCAGCAAGGACACCTTGGGTGTCTTTCTCTGTGGGTAGCACAGACCTGTAGCTCACTAGGTCAGGTTGGACAGGGCTTGGAGCAACCTGGGAGAGTGGAAAGTGTCCCTGCCCATGGCAGGGGGTGGAATCAGATGATCTTTATTGCCCCTTCCCACCCAAGCCATTCTGTGATACTGTGACAGTCCCCACCTGTGTGTGTGCTCTAATTATTGAAGCTGGGAAAGCCCTCTAAGATCACCAAGTCCAACTCTTCCCCAGCACTGCCAAATCCACCACTAAACCATGTCCCCAAGTGCCACATCCCCACACCTTTGGAATACTTCTAAGGGTAATAATTCCACCACTTCTTTGGGCAGCCTGTTCCAATCCTGCTCACAGAACTCCATGCGTGTCAACAGATGCCCTAAATGTGCTCCCAGGGAGAGAGGGAGGGTTACAGGCTACTGAGGAGTTTGTATGTTCTGTATTTTTCACGTTATCTGGATTTTGAGGTTTTGTGGGTTGGTTTGTTGTCTGATTTGGGGTCTTTTTTAAACATAAATCCATGTCCAAGGGAGTGCAAACATGAAAAGCCAGGCTGAGGTTCAGGAAGAGGCTAATGGGCCAATACTGGAAATGGAAATCAAGGGGAAGAGAGCGGGAGATATTCCAACATCCTTCCTCTTACAGGTGGCATGGTGCCATCTCTCCAGGGGCTCCACGAGTGTTCTTGCCACTCTCCCCACTCTCCACCTCTGCCTTCCTCCTCTCCCTTCCCATGGATCCACATCCAGAAGCGCTGCTCCTTCAAAGCTTTCTGCAGCAGCCTCTCCCAGAGCCTCGGGCTCGATCTCCCTTCCAGCCCCTCCCACACACGGGGATTTTGTGGTCTCCTCCTCTGCCCTGCTGAACCTGCAAACCCTCACCACCCACCGTGCTTGGAGAGCTCAGGGCAAGGAGCCCTCCCCAGCCTTTCAGGACACCTGGAGACACATCAGGTGTGTGCTGTCCCTTTGGTTCCCCGCTCTGCAGGGGTCAAGGCTCTGCCCATGGTGTGGGATCGGTGCAGGGCAGCTGCCTTTGGTCCCTCTGACAATCCCAGAGGTGCTCAGTGCAGGGTTCCTGTAACGTGGCAGTGGCGAGGATCGAGGTGTGCCCGCTCTCCTCTTCCCATCTGAGCCCACAGCTTCTCTGGGCACCCTGTGCCAGGGCCTCCCCACCCTCACAGCCCACAATTCCTTCCCAATATCCCATCTACCCCTGCTCTCTGGCAGTGGGAAGCCATTCCCTGTGTCCTGTCCCTCCAGCCCTTGTCCCAAGTCCCTCTCCAGCTCTCCTGGAGCCCCTTTAGGCTCTGGCAGGGGCTCTGAGGTCCCCCTGGATCCTTTTCTTCTCCAGGTGAACACCCCCAGCTCTCCCAGCCTGGCTCCAGCCCTTGGAGCAGTTCCGTGGCCTCCTCTGGACTCGCTCCAGCAGCTCTGCGTGGGTTTTCACCTTACAGATCCTCCCTGTGACTGAATTCACTCAAAGCATCGATGCCACGTTTAACACCCCAGCTGCTGACTCAGCCTGCAGGGCCCTTCCCTCCTGGCCGTGTCACTTTTCCATACATTTCTCCAATCCCTTGTGCCACCTGGAATCACAAACAGCTGGACCAGCACAAGTGAGGAGGAAAAAGAGGTGGGGAAGAGCAGAACAGAATTTTAATTCGGGATTGCCACAGCCTTCCCCAGTGTGAAATGACAGCATTGCCAACTGCTGGTAGCACAGCCAGGACACTCCACGTGCTCAGTGTTGCACAAGTGTCCCTTAAGGATCTCTGGAAGAAAATCTTTTTCCCAGTAAGGCAGTTTTTATTTGTTTTTTTAATTCCCTAACTGAGGGAAATGTAGAAAGCAGAGCCCTGTAGTACGGATTGCTGCTTTGTCCCCAGAACAACTGATGGATGTGTCTGCCCCATCCCTGGAAGTGTTCAAGACCAAGTTGGATGCCGAAAAATGGATGTGATGAGATGGAACACAGTACAGACTTGAAGGCAAGCAGTTCTCTGCTCAAAAAAACCCCAAACAAACTCTGAAACAACCCTTATTCCTGCCACAAAGCTTTATTTCACAATAACAAGGGCTTAAAAGCCAAACCCAGAAAATTCCCTGTAGAAATGCTGCACTTACCTTGCTGGGGAATCCCAACAAATGCTTTCCATGTCAGGGAAGAGCAGCAAGAAGCAGATTTCCTTTATCTCTTGTACCTTTGAATGAGCCACTTGCCAAAAGAGCCTTTTCCCTTCCACAGGTGACCACAGGCTACACCTTTCAACCCTGAAATCATCCCACCTATGGGACCGGTACCAACTGGGATGTGCAAACTGGACATGTAAATGGTTACAACTAACTGTAAAACCCGTAAAAAAACCGTGATTTTAGTGACTACACTGTGTTTTCAGTGGTGTAACTGCATCTGTGCAGTGCCCAGGTTGGCTGCCAGGATTTTAAGATCCTGAGGGAGCAGATTTGGAGCTTTAAGAGCAAACCCTCCATGAGCTGACCTGCAGCATCACATAAAGCATCCAAAGCCATCAGCAACACCCTCCCAAGAGAGCACCAGAGGATCATCAGCTCAGCTCTGAAAGACAAATGTCAGGGGTTTGTGGTGACATTTCCACAGCAGGGGAGGCTGTGAGCAGCCCAGCACAGCCCAGCATCCCCAGTTACATCCAGTGCAACGGGAATTCCTCCTCATTGTGTCCTCTCTCACTGCTTGGAGGAAAAACGGGCAGCATGGAGGCGACTCCTACAATGGCACAAAGCAAAAACACTTGGGATTTCCAAGAGAAAAATCCAACAGCCTCAAAAAAAAAGTTAAAGAAAAACAAATTTCAACACTCGTTCAGATGGATCTTCCATCCCTGGAAGTGTCCAAGGCCAGGTTGGATGGGCTTGGAGCAGCCTGGGATAGTGGGAGGTGTCCAAACTGGATGAGTTTTAAGGTCCCTTCCAACCCAAACCATTCTATGATTCTTTAGTTATTTTCTCTCCCCACCCCCCAAAAAAATCAAGTTGAACCCAAATCAGACTGTCTGATCACTGCTGAGAACATTTTAAAACAGACCTACTCTGTTTCAGCCAGGACTTTTTGCACAAATAGTGGCTGAATATCAATCTTTTCCCATCAAAACCTTCAGCACCCATCCCTGTGTTATCTCCTAGGCTGCACAGGCTGCAGGGCAGCACAAACACCCCCGGTCTCCATCTGCTCAAACCCCAAAAGCCACAAAAACTCATCATCTTCCCCAGGAGCTGCAGAGACCACAGTGATGCCACAGGGAAACAGACGGCCCAGGAGTTCCCAGCCTCCTGACTCACCAGCCAGGAGAGATCCATAAGTTCCCACAGTTCCCAGCCTCCATTTCCCAGGAGCTGTTTGTGGCTTTTGTGTTCCTTTCCCTGGCACCAGTGTACCCCTTCCCTGCCTTAAAACCAACAGGTAACTGAGCCCAGTCACTGGTGGACTTCAGAGTCACAGAATGGGTTGGAAGGGACCTTAAAACCCATCCAGTTCCAACCCCCTGCCACGGGCAGGGACACTTTCCACTAGCCCAGGTTGCTCCAAGCCCTGTCCAACCTGGCCTTGGACACTTCCAGGGATCCAGGGGCAGCCACAGCTTCTCTGGGAAACCTCCACCAGGGCCTCCCCACCCTCACAGGGAAGAATTTATTCTTAATATCTCATCTAAATGTCTCCTGTTTTCATTTAAAACCACTCAGTCCCCCTTGTCCTATGACCATCCACCTTCTTTGCTTCTCTCCAAACCCCTCCCCTGTGAACACTCCTGCCCTTCCTCCTTTGGGGAGATCAATACCAGGATAAAAAGATCAATACCAGGATAAAACTTTGGATAATCAAACCGTTTATCCATCACGTGCAGAGCTAATGTCCAAGTACCAAAACCACGGGAGCAGAGCTCTGCGAGCCCCTCACAGCCTCAGGGTCTCACCCTTCTCCTTTCACCCCTCTTCTACCACCACAGGGCCTGCTCAGCTGTAAAATAAAACACAGTTGAGCTGAAAAGAGCTAAAATTTCAAGCAAAAGCTTCATCCAAGTCCCACCCAGCCACGTCCCTCCTGCTGGAAGCAAAGGCCACGCTAACAAAGATGATTCAGCAGTGTAATTACAGAACTTTTTAGTCTTCAAGGTTTTAATTTAAACAGACACATCTACTATTGTCTCAACAGATCTACAGCAAAGTTTACAGCCACTTTGTATCTGTTTTGCTCCCCCCCCCAAATGGCTGAACCTTCAGCCATCATCTTCTTTTTCCTCGGATTTGTTACTTTTTGTTCTTGCTGTTGCAATAAATTCCACGCCGCGGCAGCTGTGATTCTGTACACGGACAGCAAATACCGAACACCAGCACACAACCCCCAGCCCCGGCATTTCAAATCGGACAGGAAAAAAATCAAGACTGACGCAGCAGCCAAGTCCATAGAGCAGTTCCAGATGTTGGGACAGCGGTGCACTCGTCACTGGAGCCGGCAGCAGTGAGCAGACACACAGCACACGTCACACAGCGCTGCTGTGACACATGCGGGCAGTGCCGAGAGAAACCTCGCCCCTCACACCGCGACTGCACCGCCCGAGGCTGTAGCAAAGCACACGTGAGACACCAAAAACGCCGTACAGTGCAATTGTAAATTAGATCCTATGCGACAGGGACAAAAGTGCACGTCAAAACCAGCGCCACATTCAAGAGTTTATCAATACAATCAAAATATTGAAGGTACATATTTCTTATTTCCCTTATGAAAACTGTGCAAGTTAGCTCCTTTTCCCTTCTTTTTTTTTTTATTTTTTGGTAAATGGCAGAGCGTCCTCCTGGATTGCCCCCAAAATTTGGAGATGGGGTTTTCAGTGTCCAGATTGTTACACAAAGTGTGTGCAAAAGAGCAGGAGCGGGGTGGCAGTGAGGGCATAAGGCAGTGGCACAGGGAAGAGCCAGAGCTGGGCACTGCCACAGCTCAGGAAGACACAAGGAATCTGCAAACTGGGTGTCAGGGGGGCAGGGATTCCCCTCCGAGAGGGAGCAAAGCCATCACAGATATTAAATATGTGATTAAACAGGGGAGGCAAGCAGCAAAGCAGAGAACGGGAGCGTTCTGCTGTGAGCCCGGAGCCTGGGAAGCACTGGGAATGGGAAAGTTCAACGGGAATGTGGGAGCAGCCTGGCAGGAGAGCTTTGGGAAGTGTCCTCTCCCAGGAGAGCCTACACCACCCACACATCTCCACTCCCGCTCCTGCCAGCCCTCCCAGGCCTGTGCCACAGAACCAGTGCAGGGACAAGGTGCAATTCCCAGCCCCGGAACTGTGGAATGAAGTGTGTCATTCCTGTGCCACAGGAAGGCTGGGATCCACATTCCCAAGGCACACAAAGCACTTGGGTGTGGATTCTACACAAGTGGAGGCTGAAATTGATGCCAGCTCAGAGGGAATGTGCTGCCTTTTGTTGGCTGTCACAGCTGCTTTCCCAATTTCCCCGGATGCCTGCAGTTTGCAGGGGAGGCTGGAGCAGCCAGGCAATTAGATCCAAAAAAACCCCCTCTGCTTCTCTATTATTTAGCTCAATCTATAATTACTGTGTTAGGGAATTGCATAACCTTTAGGAGTGTTTTATGTGTAGTCTATTACAGGGAAAATAGTGCCTTCTGAATCCTCCCCATCTGGCTGGGGATAATGGATTTCAGATGGAGAAATTCTGAACGGGGTAGGGAAACACCACCCAGGCAGGTGCAGATCCCAAAGACGTCATTTCAACGCGTGAACAATCATTTTAAGGGTTTATATGAGCAACATACCCAGAGGAATCTCTGGATTTGGAGGAGGGAACAGCCCAGTTGTGCCTCCACTGCCATTCAGAGCAGATCCTCAGCCACCCTGAGCAGCATTCCCTGGGTCAGACTGGATTTAGGGAACAAGGCTCCAAGCCTAAAAAGAAATTGGCATTGCAAGCAGGGGGAATCACTCTTCTGCCTCAAGTGAGCAATGGTTTAAAAGGGATCTTGTTATTTTTTTGGCCAGAGGACTTCAGGGCTAAGTTTAGCTTAGGCAAGAAAGAAATAATTAAGGAAATAAGGACTGAACAAAAGGCATTTAAGGTAGCACTTGACCACTATCACATAATTTTCCTTGGTTATAGAATTTTCTTAGGCTATCTTTAGTGGCTACATGATTTTCACAGGTCCCCCCCCAGCTACTTCTATAGCTACAGATTCTGCATTTTCACACAAATCCATGTGAAGTGGCTTCTAAATAAAGGCAGCTTCATTCCATAAACTTGGGAGCTCAACACTTCCCAGAGGGATCACACCACTGACCTACTGCAGCTCTGCTCGTTCCAGCAGAACCAGGCTAACAGGAAGCTCTTTTCCGGATAATCCCAGCCACATGTGTTGTTGTTAATTCAACTTTTCCCAATCCCATATAGCTACCCATGGAATCAAGCCGAAAAAATGCCTCAGTGAGTATTTCAGACCTACTCCTACTGGTCTTTTTAAAGGAGAAAAAAAAATCACTAGAGAGAACTCTGATTTTATAAAAAGCAGATTGAAGCCACAGAAACAGAAAGAGTAGCTCTAAAATGCAAAATTAAATGGGAAAAAGCTTATCCCTAAAGTCTTTAAGCAGTTTTAGCAGCTACAAATCATCTAAACTCCTAGTATTTTTTGTAGTGTGATGGCCTCTTCATCTGCAGCAGATCTGTGAGGTCACCTGACCTTCCAGCTGCTGCTTTTGAGGTTTCACAAGATGGGCATAAGAGCACAAGAGGGAAAAGCACATCAGGTGCAACAGAAGTGTTTTGTTGAGCTGTAAATGAAGTGCTGCTTTTGCACCCTGGCACTGCTGTGAACCTGGCCAGGTGTCCAAACCCAGCCAGGGGGGTTGGAATTCCCACGAAGGCTCTGGTTTAAAGGACAGCTCTGAGCCCTGTTCTGCAAGTGAACACCCCCACCAACCACTGAACCTTCTTGTTTTCCAGGCAGAATTAAAAACGTTTGTTATTCCTCAGGAGATCCTTGCCCACGAGGGACAATTCCACCTGAAGGTCATGGCTTAAACATTAGCAGCAGAATCCCTACTTCAATTCCGTATTGCACTGAAATGTCTTGCTCTGGTTTGGTACTTAACTTCCTGCTCCCAAGCCAATGCTGAACACAAAAACCCAAGTGTGAGATGTGAAGGCTACTGAGAGCATTGTGTAGACTGGCAGAACCTGTAATTTGATTTTAACAATTTCTGGTTTTCCTAGGAAATTAAAGAACTAAGCTGCCTTACCTAGTCTTGGAGAGAAAAGGTGCTTCCAGACAAAATGCCTTTACCTATCTATATAGAACTCTGTATTTGAATCCTGTGAGTGTCCAACAAAACCAGAGGAAGTCCACAATAAATTGGAGACAACCTGTCTCTTGGCCCATCCTGGTTATCCACACAGTTGGAGGTAAAGAGTTCCAGCTCCTGCTCACACTGTACCCAACTGTGAGACAGAAAAGCTGCCAAGAGGGGACGTTGTGCCCAGCTGTGTCTTCTGTAAACAAAACAAAAACCCCTCCCCGAAAAGCAGGGAGGTTCACGGAGTGAAGGGTTCAGCAGTGGGAGGGTCAGCTGTACCCAAGGGCTCAGCAGAACATGCACTTTCCATGTTTCTTCCTCGACATAAAGGGGGCTGGAAAGCAAAGGCCTGAGGCAAAGCCCAGCTCAGGGCTCCTCCTGCGCCTCCTCATCCGTCTCCATCTCTGCCAGCTGCCGCCTCAGCGCGTTCACCTTGGCCTGCAGCTCCTTGTTGTACTTGATGATGTTGATCCTCTCTTCTTCGGCTTCCTCCAGGAATCTGGAAGGCCTGTTCCACCGCAGGAAGACACCTGGAAGCCCAGAGACACCCAGGTCACAAGGGTTTCTTGAAGCAAAGAGGAATTCACGAAGGTTGTTCACATTCCGGCAGCTCTCAAGTAAGGTGCACACAGTTTGCACTTTCTTCCCTTTCCCTCCCCCCAGACAGCTTCCACCCTCCTCTCCAAGTTCACCATCCTATTAAAAAGATTAATAAAGGAAAAATGAGGGGGTTTCATTTCTTTTTTTCCTCCTGTACTTATCCGACCATTCCATTTTCAGTCTCCACCCTGCCACGGCAGCCTGCTTGTGTCAGTGCTGTGAACTCAGCACCCACGGGATGGGGAAAGTTCCTGCAGCAGGGAACCCACTGCACGTGGATTCTCCAGAATGGGCAGTAATGACGTCTGAGAAATAATCACAGAATAGACACTGCCTGCAACAGGGAAAGCAAACCTGGCTCACCTTCCCAGAGCTGCAGGCTCTGTGGGGCCACAGAGGGCCAGATGACAAGGCTGTTGGCCTCATAAAGGGGGTTCTGGAACCTGCTCAGCTCTTCAGGCCTGTTCACCCAGGACCAGAGGGACATGGTCTTCTGAGGCAGCTTCAGTTTAGCCCTAAGAAACCCAAAGAAACAAGTCAGTTTTATACACTTGGATCTGTAAAGGCGCCTTTTGTCACAACCACACAGCCACAAGCTTTTCTATGTGCTATTCCCTCAGATAAGTTAATCCCTTCACCATCATGGCACAGGGCACAAACCTAAAGCAATTTACTCATCCTGGCTGATTACAATTAGTTTTGAATAAAAGACGGGGGAAATAACACTTGTAAGCTGGGTGGAAGTCGGCTGCCTGCTGTCCAGGTCACCCTCCCCAGTGTGGTTTGAGTGCCAGGTTTGGAAGGGGATCAGGCTCCTGTGTTAAGGTAGAGCTGGAGGTGGGGCAGGGCTGCACCACGGAAGGATGGCAATGGCATTCTCGAGCACATAAAAGCAGCGTTAGTGCTGCAATGGGCACGTCTGACGGGTCCCTCTGGTGGCAGCAAGGAACTGAGCACACGGAGCAAGCAGTGCTGTTTTCCTTGGGCAATCCCATCTCCAGCAGTTACAGGGATCCCCGTGCCTTAGACTGCAGCAAATCTCATTCTGCCTGCACTGGCAAATTGAACTGCCAGCCAGGCAGGAGATCCACCACTCCTGTGAGTGCTTCAGACAGCACAAGGTTAACATCAGACTTCAACCCCTGTCTGTGCTCCCAGGCTGACGTGCCCAGATGTGACAGGCAGGTTATTACATGTAACATTCAATATTCCTCCAAATCTCAGCTTATTGGTTTCAAGTCTAACTTGGTTTTGCAGATGACTGGTTCAGCAGCCCTGCAGAAGGCAGCGGAGTCTCTGCTAAGCCCAGATTACTTTAGGGAAGCTTTAAACTGCCTTCCTTCTCTGGAGTATCACTTCTGTTTTTCCCTTCCTGTCCAGTGGCCTTCAGTCCAGCAGGAGACCATCAGACATGGTCTAACTGGAGCCAGGAATCCTGAGGGCAGAACTGCCAAGCTCAAAACAGGAACCCAAACCTCCCTGGCAGCTGTGGGAAGCTCCAGTCCTTCACTCTGTTTACTACACCCAGCAGCCCCACTCAGGGCTGCCCCTGGGGGTGTCAGGACCACCAGGCCACAGAGTCACGTTCCTCCCTCACAGGTGAGGGACAGAATTCCCAGCTGTGGCCTCTGCCTGCCTCAACCTCATCCTCCAGGCCTGCATGGACAAGTCTGCTTCCCACAGCTGTGACTCACATCCAACTCCAGCTGGCTATTCTTTTACGGAGGAGTTTCTTTGTGAGAAGCTAAATAAACTGGTGATGGGTGGAGATTTTTGGCCAGGTTGGATGGGGCTTGGAGCACCCTGGGATAGTAGAAGGTGTCCCTGCCCACAGCAGGGGGTTGGAACGAGATGATTTTTAAGGTTTCTTCCAACCCAAACTACTCCACGATTCTGTGACTTTTAGTCAAATTCAGCCCAGCATTGAAAGGGTTCAAGTCAAGCATTCTCACCAACCTTTCGTTTTCGTTGTTTCCCAGGAAAGTCCCGAACTGGGAAGCGTAGGCGTGTTCAAACAGCAGGATGAGGAACTGCTCGTTGAACTCGAAGGAGCAGGGGAACTGCCGGTGGATTTGCCACACACATTCCAAAAAGAGCAGGAACACCGGGGCCTCCCACTTCTGTTTGCTGTTGGAATAGGCGGACTGGGCACAGCGCTGCTGGAAAGGGTGGCCAGCCTGGTGGGAATCAGGGAGAGCATCACACACAAAGGAATGGGATGTGAGGATGTGTGGAAAAAACACTGCAGAGTGAGTTCTGTCCATGCAGCTGCTCAGGCAGCCAGGAACAAGCTGTTAGAAACCATTATCCCTCTGCTGGCACCGCTGGGGCACCTCAAATCTGGGATTCAGTTTTGGGCCCCTCCTGACAGGAAGGACATTGAGGGGCTGGAGCACTGTCCAGGGAAGGGAACAGAGCTGGGGAAGGGGCTGGAGCACCAGGAATGGCTGAGGGAGCTGGGAAAGCGGCTCAGCCTGGAGAAAAGGAGGCTCAGGGGGAACCTTCTGGCTCTGCACAACTCCCGGACAGGAGGGGGCAGCTGGGGGGGGGTCGGGCTCTGCTCCCAAGGAATGAGACAGGATGAGAGGAAATGGCCTCAAGTAGCACCAGTGGGGTTTAAATTGGATGTTAGAAAATTTCTTCATGGAAAGGGCTGTCCAGCCCTGGCACAGCTGTTCAGGGCAATGGTGGAGTACCCTGGAGGGATTTAAAAGCCAGATGGATGTGGCACTTAGGGGCATGGGTTGGTGGTAGCCTTGGCAGTGCTGGGGGACGGTTGGACTTGACAGCCTTAAAGGTATTTTCCAAGCTAAATGGTTCTGTGATTGTGTGACCAACTTCCCTGCCTTTCTCAGGCTGTGTTTGACCAGAGAATGTGAGCAGGAACCAGCTGGGGTGGGTGCACTGGAGGACCAGACTGCAAAGGTACAAAGAGCACAACTCAGGTTTTGTGGTTTAGTCTGAACAGTTTTCTCTAATGAGATGGAAAAGACAAAACCTGGTCCAGTGGAAGGTGACCCTGCCCATGTCAGGGGGCTGGAATGAGATGAGCTTTAAGGTCCCTTCCAAACCATTCTTGGTAAGAGATGTTCACCCTCAGAACACAAAACAGGCAGCTCCCCAAAATCAAAAACCTGCCAGGAGAGGCAGGGGCCCCAGGAGTGCCAGAGGGACAAATGACTCAGGTAATGATGCTGCTCTTTAGGACAAAGGACACTCACACTCAGCAGGGCTGCAACAAGGCCCAACCTGTTGGCTGCCTCTCAGGCTATTTCCCAACCCCAGAGTCTCTGGAACAGGCTGTTGTTCTGTCCAGGGTATTTCTCACCTGCAGCCACTCCCTCACTATAAGAGCCTCGAAGCCACGGATGGTCCTGCACCTTGGATCCAGGATGATCTGTGCCAGGGAAGTGACCTGGAGTGTGGAATCAGTTCCTTCACTGCCATGGACTAACACTGAAGCACCTTCCCTGCGAAACAAAAAGGTGGGAAGGGATAAGAGTGTGAATGAGCAGAACCCATCCCAGTGGGTGCCGTTACATCCCATGGATATCAGTGTTGACAGCGGTGAGGTTTTGCTGGCTCTTTACCACCACTGCAGCCCCATCCCACACGGATCTCACCTGGATACTCACTGACAGGAACCTGAGCTCTGCATCACTTAAGGCTCCGTTTCTTGCAGAGCAGTCTGGAAATTCAGACCCTTCCCCACACTGACAGGAGGTGCACGGTGAGATCTCGTTTGTGGGTCTCACTCTGGGATTGGCACCCCTTTGAGTTACAGCTTGGAAGTGCAACTCATCCCATTCCACACCCTGCCATGGGCAGGGACACCTTCCACTAGCCCAGGTTGCTTCAAGCCCCATCCAGCCTGGCCTTGGACACTGCCAGGGATCCAAGGGCAGCCACAACTTCTCTGGGCAACCGGTGCCAGGGCCTCATTACTGTTATAATACAGAGTTTCTCCCTAATACTTAATCTAAACCTTCCTTCCCTACCTAATCTTCACCTTTCTCTACAGTAATTTTCTAACACTATTTTCCCTTTTCATCTTTCAGGCCTTTAAGATGCTGAAGGATCTGTCCCAGCCATTCCCTCCCCATGGAAAATAGAACAGAACTCTCCTTGTCAGCCCAGCTCTGACCTCCAGGCTCTGAATGAGACAGGTCAGGCACCTGGAACTGACCTGCCATGGCTCCAGGTGAAAAGAGAAAGCAAAGCTGAGGTTAAAAATTATGAAATCAGCCACTGTCCCAACAAGCCAGAAGGGTTTCATCACTGATCATTCCCATTACACGCTTGCAGGAAAGAATTCCAGATAAAACTATTGATCCAGAGCAACCCTTTCCTGGCACAGCCAGTAACGAAAGCAGCACCGTCAGAGCTTTTAAAAAGCACAGAGCTCCCATTTCAATGCAGCAGTGCTGTTTCACCACTGAGACTGCATTTTAGCTGCTTGTGTGCCTGCAGAACACATTCCCCAGCTCCTATGAAAAGCCAGGTTTTCCTTAAACTTTGGGATGGGCTTCTCCCACAGATAAAACCCATTTAGCTTGCTGCATGTGGCCTTACAAACCCTGGCACCTGACAGCAAGCACTGGCTCTGCAGCCTGAGGGCTGAGCACAAGTCAGCTGAGTCAGCAGTATTTGTGAATGAAATGTCAGGTTAAAAGAGGTCACAAGCACTTAGAAGGGATGAGCAGGATTGCTTGGAAAGGGCTGTGGGGATAAAACTATAAGAGGGGAAAAGCACTGGACCAATTCCTGGGGAAAACAAGGACATGACATTATTTTAACCTCTGGAAGTGAGGCGTGGTATTGGAAATTTGCAGCTGAAAAGAAAAAAAAAAAGACTCCTTAAAGAAAGAAAAAAACTCTGTGACCCCTTTTCCAGCCCATATAACAGCATTTTGGATGGGCCCATTTTAACCCAAACCTTCAATAAAACTCTAAATTAGCTTGGCTGCAACAGACATAGGAACATACCTTAACCACATGATCCAAAACCTTTTCTTAGCCGAGATTTCCTCCCTCCTCCTGATTTACTGGAGGAACATTCCTTCACCATGAGAAAACAGAATCTTCCATGCGTACAAGTGAGCCAGATCACGGCAGGCAGTTATTGATACTGCCAGAGGTATTTAATGAGCAAACTGTAAGCAGTGAATGAGCAAGACTTTCTGCAGGAGATTTACCTGTCAATGCACTGAGCAGCCAGACAAGCTGCAGTCAGCAGCTCCTTGATGTGAGTGAGCCAGTTGGAAGCTTCCAGTTTACTGAGCCAGCGGTCCATGTTGTGTGACTGGTCATTGCAAGCTTCCACCAGCTTGATGAAGCTCTCCTGCAGGATATTAAACCTTTGGGAAAAGGAAAATATTGTTGAAAGCACAAGCAGTAGCATAGGAACAAGGACATGGATTATTTAGTGTTTGTATATTGTGTTTATTCATTCCTCCCTCTCTGATGCTGTAAATAATCAGCAACAAATTTAAGTTCACAGAAAGTCTTTAGAAGCAAAACCAAACACTTCAAGTATTTGCCAGGGAATTTCTTATTTAACTCCTCAAGAGCTGGCCCACAGCTCCAGTAACATTACTGCGTGTCTGTGTAGAAGGATTCCCCAAAATTAAGGCTTAAGGGAAGTTGAACAAGGCAAGACTAAAAATCTGTTTCAAGTAGTAACTTGTTTGCAAAGGACCGAACAGTATCAGATGTCCAGTGAAAAGTACTGGATCACAGAATCATGGAATGGTTTGGGTTGGAAAGAACCTTAAAGCTCATCTCATTCCAACCCCCTGCCATGAGCAGGGACACCTTCCACTATCCCAGACTGCTCAAAGCTCCATCCAACCTGGCCCTGAGCACTGCCAGGGATGAGGCAGCCACAGCTTCTCTGGACAAATCCTCTAGATAAGAGGAGTGTGACAGCCACAGAACAAATCCTCACCTGCAGAAGTTTTCTGGCAAGGTACCTGCTCCTTCCTGTGCCAAGGGGAACACAGGAAGGATGGAGTGTGGCTACAGATGGTCAGGAAAAGGAAGAGCACAGGGAGATGCCTGATAGCAGAAATCTGCAGCAGGTTGCTCAGAACAAGGAACCAAACCAAAAATCCCCTCATTATCCACATATCCTAGTTTTTTCATAGAAGGAACACAACTCTGCTGCCAGGAACTGGGATACACAACTCTTCTTAAAGGAGAAAGGACTTTGTGGAGGTATCACTGCTCTTCCAGTGCGACCTGACACAGCCGAGCTCAGGGGAGAGCCTGATTTCACCCACCTCTCGATATATTTGTGAATCCTCCTCCACTGGGGGTAGTGGACTTCTTGCTCGAAGCCCCCTCCCTTGGCCCTGGCCTGCTGGGCAACATTCAAAGGCCGGGTGTCGATGACGAAGCCGCGCCTGCCGGAGCGGAGCGTGGCATTGATCAGCTTCTCGTCCTCCTTGCAGCGCCGCCCGTTGGTGCCCGTCAGGGGCTGGCTGCTCCTCATCATCGCCTGGGGAGACACAAAACCATCAGCGAGGCACTGGAAGTGGAGAGAAATCTCACTGAAAGGCACCAAGCCCTTGAGCTCCAAACCTTGCTCTGAAAGCTTCAGTTGTTTTAAGTTTGATCCCTCGCAAGGACTGAATGTATTGAAAAACGAAATAGAAATCCTTGAATCCAGCAATCTTAGAACTTGGCTGGGCAAGTTCTAAATTCCAGGCATCATCTTAGAGGCTGTAGCCCCCTTCAGTTATGCCTCAAGTACCATCTTTGTGAACTACTGAGCTGCCTTCCTGCTGATGGCTCCTTTATAAACCCTGAAAGTGTTCAAGGCCAGGTTGGATGGGGCCCTGAGCAGCCTGAGCTGGTGAGAGGCATCCCTGCCCATGGCAGGGGGTTGGAACTAAATGGTCTCTAAGGATCCTTCCAACCAAAACCATCCTGTGATTCTATGAAACCAATTCTTTCAGGACTGTCATTTTCAAAGTCTCTTCCCAACTCTGATCTTAAAATGCTCGCATTAAAGGTGACATTTTCACCCCATGGATCGACTAATAAACCTCAGGTCCACAGACTGATGGGCTGAGATTTCTCTTTAACAAATGCCTTTCAATTCAGAAGCACCCCAGCAGCTCAAATCATAAGTAAAACATGAGGGCAGCCAGTCAGCAACCCCAGGTACAGCTGAGAACTTGGGAGCCAGGAGGGCAATGGAGTGACAGCATTACTGTCACAACTCCAGCACTCCGAGCCAAATACTGCTGTACTCCTCACACCTGGAACATGCACAGTTTGGAGAGATAATTGAGCAAAAATCTTCCTTCAATGGTTTTCAGTTGAGCTGAGAAAAAGCAAAAAGCACAACTGACATGGAGTAGGTGGTTGGGTCCTTTTGAAGCAAAGGAAAGAAAACCCCAAGGTACTTCTGAGTCAGACTAGACAGGTTCAAATTCAAGGCCTACAAATCTTGGCCACAGGAGGTGAGAAGGCATTAGAGCATTAGAGGAGACTGTATTAAGTCTAAAAGCAGCAGGTTTTAGGACATCCCAGCACCCTCAGAACTGGTTACACCAGCAAGAGACACAATTACCCAACAGTTTCATACAGTGCATTTCTTAATTACAACGTATCAGTCACTCCATTAGATTCTGGCTAGTCAGAAAGTCTGTGCAAGACCAAGACTTCACTACTCCTGAATCGAGGTACCCTGCCAGGCTCAGAGAACAGACTGTCCTGCTCCTCCTTGCACAGTCACACAGCAGAAGCAGCGCTGGCTCTGCTGTCACCACGGCTGTGACGAGGGCCCACCGCTCACAGACAGGACAATGTGGCTCCTGCCATCCTTTCCATGAAAACTCTTGGCAGGCACGGCCAGTCAGGGTGCCAGCAGTGGCTTTACAAGCCTCATCTTGTTCTTACTGCTGTAAGCGAGCTCCTGCCACACACATTCCCAAACAAGCAGATTAATGGCTATTTCTAGGGTGGAGATTACTCACTCCATCACCCAGACCCAGCTTCGCTGAGGAAGCTGGAAAATAAACCAGGAGCTCTGTTAACTCCAGAGCATGAAACAGATTCCCACACTTCCTCCAGGCACAACCACCCCTCAAGCCCAGCTCACCATCCCATTTTTCTTGTGGTAGTAGCTCAGCACCGGGAAGCGGCCGCCGTGGCGGAACAGGGCGACTTTGCGGAGCGCTTCGTCATCGATGCATTTGGGGACGATGACAACGGGAGGGTAGGAGGGACACACAGAGAATTCCTTGTTGACACAGCTCAGACGCCATTCGTTGGTCTGAAAAACACCAGAACACAGCTTTGGGTCAGAAAACTCATTATGTGGGAGAGGTAACAGGGAAGAAAGACTTCCATGCACAGGATAAAGCACACACAGAGTAGTATTTGTCATAGGTTCCATTTGCACCACAAACTGTCCATTTAATATCCATTTATAGAGCTGTTGACCCATTAATTTTTCCAGCACATTGCTTGGTGCTCCCTGCAATCATCTCCTTGCAGCAGCTCCCAGAAGCTCATTCCCCAGGGTGCAGATCAAGCTCGTAAGCAATGGAAAAGTGATCAGGTGCCTCTGGGTCTTGAGCAACAGTTCCCCCTCTGGTTTATCCACATCCTCAAACTGCACAAAATAAGCCCATGTGGGCAGAAATGGGTGACTGTGGCTTTATATTACTCCACAGGCACAGCAGACAGCAAGGGTGGACCCCACAGAGAAATGTATTCCCACAACAGCAAATGTAGAGGTGAAAAAAGTTTCATTTAGATACAGGTAATAGGGGCTCAATCCTCCACCTGTGCTGAAAAAAAGAGTTCATAAGACAAAGATGGCCCAGAAAGGCAAGAATTTCCACCAACTCCAGATGCTGAAGATGCTTTGAGGTTAAAATTTCAATTTAAACATCTCCAGCTTGGTTCTTTTCCGTGGGCTCAGCTGCAGCTCTTGCTCCAAAAGTACCTTCTGGAAGGAACCCAGCACTGAGGGCTCATCATGAGCTCCTGTTATGTAACTTCTCCAGCAACCAACAGCCAAAGCCTTGGGAAAGAAGTGCTGAATGTGACACCTCACAGGCACTTGGCATGGGAATTCCAGCTACCTGATAGCCAGGGTCACACACAGGCCTTGGCTCCAGCTCAGGGAAAAAGGTCAATGTGGAGATTCTGCAGCAGGGAGGGACCTCAGAGACATCCATCAAACCTCTGCTCATCTGAGCTCAAACAAAGTTTGAGGCAGACAAAAAGGCAGAGGGAAAAGGCAGGTAGGACAAAATGAGAGAGGAGCACAGCAGCCAAATTAGGCTGTGCCAAAACACAAAACCCACATCAATTCAGGTCTGCTGGTTTAATGTGAATTAGTTGCACATCTCTGATCAGAATTCCGTTCTTCCAGATCCACACAGCTCCTGACTGCTACCTGCTTATATAAATCCACCTGACTGGCTCACTGGTCCAGAGGAAAACTGGGATCAGTTCAGGGATGTCTTCTGGCAATGAAGCCCTTCCATCAGCTGAACACGCTGATCTGACTCACAACACTGTTTCATAAGCAGCAGCTCCAAGGCACGGGATGTGCGGCTTAGGAAAATTGTCCTTTTTGGTGGCAGCCTAAAAAAGATGCTGGGAAAAAATAAATATCAACATCAAGAGCAGCAATTGCTGCCTTTGTGCATGAACCCAGCTGGGCAGTTTTGCACCATCCCTGCTATAACCTTATTTCATTATTCATTAGCCTCAAAACAGCTCCTCTGAACAGTTCCACTTTATAAAGAGCAGAGCTTCTCCCAAATGCAAAGTCAAATTGCCTCTGGCCATCGTGTTATGAGCAGAGATGAAAAGTTCTGGGTCACAAAAGGGATGTGGCTGGTCACAGCTCCACCTTTTAATGCACCAGCAATGGGATTTTAATAGGGTTTTTGGGGTGTCTGTGTTAATTTACATAGGATGGTGTGCAATTTGATTACCATGAAAAAATATACACGGATCTGGAATATCAAACTGATAAAACTCCCCCTGCCACACAGGATGTGGAGAAGGCAGCACCAGAACTCCGTGGGATGTTTGAGACCGGCTGTCACTGGCACCACTGGTGTGGAAAGGAATGGAAGAGCAGCACCTGATTTATCTCCCACTCTGGTAATTCGACCCTGCCCACAACCTGCTCTCCTCCCCATTTACACCAGAGACAGATGATCCCGTTATGTATCCCGGTGTCATTTCCATGGGAAGGAGGAGGAGCCTGGCAGCACTTGGCACCATTTGTCTTCCCTCCAACAGCTCCTGCTGCAGAGATCCCATTAACCTCTGCACTGCCAGCTCCAGACTGCCCCAATCAGCCCTCTCTAACTGAGGCCTGGCTGGAATTTGGAAGCAAAAAGAGCCATCAGTAACGGGAAGAGTGAGGCAGCAGCAAAGGAAGCAGAAGGGCTGCAGGGAAAGGGATGAAGGGAGATCTCGCTACAGATGCACACCAGGTAATTGTGCTGTGTGAAGCTCAGGGAGTGCAAAGTGAACCCCTAATTCTCCCAGCAAGACATCTGAGCTTTTAGGAATCAAAAAAAGTTAAGGATAAAAGCAGTGAAGGGATGAGGGCTGAGCAGAAAGGAGAGAGAACTCCAAAGAAAAAACAAAGAAGTGATTCTTAAACCCAGGGCAGGATCAACTCCTGGATTTCTACTTTTCTTGTCCTTTTTTATGGAGATATTGATTCCCAAATGCCCAAGCTATGTTTCCTCCTAAAACTTAAAACTGCCAGGAGAAGTTGTTTTCCACAAAACATTGGGAAACAAGTCGAGCTCTACCAATAGGCCTTAAAAAAAAGTCAAGGACCCAACATGGACCTTGGGGGATCCTGCAAAGCAGCAATGCCAGAGGCCATTCCCAAGGAACAAGCCCTGCTGGGATCAGATTCTGCATGGACAAGGAGCAGAACAGATGTAAAGGTTGATGCTTGTCTGAAAAGAGCAAAATATGGTTCACAAGTACCACTGCAACCTGAGCCCAAACTCAGGAAATTCTGCTTTTTAAACAAAACTCCAATACAGAGATGAAGCACAACTGAGTTGTTTAGACCCATGAGATCTTTCCTGCTTAAAAGAGAAAGAAAACAGAGAAAAAGGCA
>VYZQ01066011.1:19242-30040 GCA_013400655.1 Mystacornis crossleyi
AAAAAAAAAAAAAAAGAAAGAAAAGAAATGAGTTGTATTATTCTCCCTGATTTGAAAGAAAGACAAGATCACAATAGACTTTATTTCAGTCAGTGTGATAGGTGGGAAGAGAGTTATGTACCATTGTTCCTTATTTCTTGAAGTTTAGGGAGAGAGAAAAATGGATTGTTGTAAAGATCAGAAAATGAATGTCCAGTGTATTTCTCTTCAAGGAATACCAGGTAGCACTGAACCTGTGGCCTACTTTTAGAGGTAGACTTGTAAGCATTTTGAATTTTTATCATTATTAATATTAATACTATTACCATCATTATTATAGTTATCATAATTATTACTAATAGTTAGTGCTTGTCACATGAAAATTAGAGCTATCAGTATTTAGTGCTCAGAGGTAATGTAAAATATAGAGATTTTATTATTTAGCTAATTCAAATATTTGCAAGTCGTCTTATTCAAGTGAAAAACATAATTACAGAACTGTGATTCCAGATGTGAGGAATAAAAGTGAAATGAAGCATAGATCTGAGGACTCACCTTTTAAATGGACATTGAAAAACACACTGTTCTTGAGGGTGTCTGGGAAAGCACTGCTGTTTCAAGCTGCTGGACTACATACCTTTCTGACTGCAGTGAACTGATATACACTTCAGTTGAGCAGGGAAGTCAGACACTGAATTAATATTTTCTCTATTCCTGTGTTCTGGGAAAATAAAAAGGTTTCTTCTGCCCTAGAGAAAACAGTAGAATTCAGCCGTGAATAAAAAGCAAAGGAAAAAACAGTTATTAGCATTACGATTTCTTCATACTCAGTCAGAGACCAAGCATAAGGCAGGTCACAATGAGACAGTTATACAGAAACTCTTGCATGGTTCAGACTTTAGGCTGCTGCTCCACATATTGCAGAAGCATGAATTTTTGGTAACATTTCTTCTGTCATATGATTTAACTGCACTGCAGACTGCATCTTACGACAGCAACACCTACCATTCTTCTAGTGTTATACAAAGATTTTTTTTCAGTTACATCAGTTAATAATAATCTACAATGAAGATAAACATAAGAGCCCCCCTGACCATCTAAGATTTATGTGGCATTTCAGTTGTTATGACTAACATTAAACACAGAATATAATTGGTCTTTTGCCACGTTAGCTTCTCTCTAGAATCCTGAGCTGTTTAAAAACCATATGATTTCTGCTACAGAAAGCTTGTTTCATTAGAAAAATTAATGATCCTGTTCTCTCTTCTCTGATTCATGTATTTTATTCTACAGCACATCAGTAGTGGGAAAAAACTGTCACAGTGTGAAGAGGGATTTGCAGAACCTAAGTTGATCATTAAGTAGGTTGGTAATGTTTTCCATTTCACTTTCTTTCCTCCAAATTCTTAATGTTTTTAAGGCACAACACAACAGAGCTGAACAAACAGTCAAAATTTTTCTCGAAATCTATTCAACAATGTCAGAATTTATTTTCTCTCTTCTCTCTCACCAGCTTTGAGAAGAGACTGTCAGCTTGCAGTGGCACGGAATGGCCAAGAAATCACATCCTTAGGAAAGACACAGCTAGAGGAGGACAAATAACCATCAGGAGGACTTTTGTTCAGTTACACTCCTCTGATGGACATCAAAAGTGTGCTATTGAAGCACATTTGGCTGTCTCTATAATTTCAGGCTTTTCTTCACCAGAAAGAAACCATAAAAGAAGAATTTAACAGTTCCATATTTGAAAACTTCTTGGATATTGCACTTATCCACAGGCATCATATTCGATCAATGATAGGAAACACATCAGAAAATTAATTGAGTTCAGGTGCAACAGACACAGTGTTTCACATGTGGTTTCGGCAGCATTTTATTTATAATAACTACTGATGGATTCTTACTTCAACGCAGAAGTTGACAGCAGGGTCTAAAAAGTGAACCCAACATTCTTGCTCAGCTGTGCCACAGACAACAGTCCTCTTTCCTCTTCAGTGGGAGAAATTTTAATTGCAGTCCTCCTCAAATCAGATTTCTTATATTTTCTTGTATTTTCCAGATTAGCCATGTAGGGACATCAGTTCATGGCATTACTCATTCCTTGTCTGCTGAAGACTACCTTTAGTTCCTCAGACTGCACTGTTACTATTAATACACATCTGAAGATCTTACAACATTACTGTTGATGTATATGTAGAGAACACAGAACCACAACCCTGTGATTACCTTTTGCACCATAGTAATTTAGTTTGAGGGGGTTTTGCTTTTTTAAGGGAGAATTTAATTAAAACCCTTGCTAGTCTTCAGAGAATAAGCATTCTTATTTCTTGAGTTTTAGTAATAAGAGCAAGCCTTCTCTGTTGGTACATACATTTCTAGCACTGGAAAATCCTGATTATTCATGCCAGTGGGCTAAACAAATAATAAGGCAATCACAGAAAAATGTCTTCAACCCTAGAAAGACTTAAATTGAGATCAGGTCTCTAGACCACCAACAATATTAGATGACTAAGAAAAAGTATAGCCTAATGATTTTGGAGCACTGCTATGAAAATATTTTAAAAAACTGGTAATGGTTTTACATACCCATAAAAATGGCATCAATTTTCACTGAAATGCCACCTCAGATAGATCTGAGTGTAAAAAATATAGCAAGAAATGTAATGCATAAATTATACATTTAGCTTCAATTTAAAGTACTGTTTAATTTGTTTTCCCTAGTGATTTTAACCATGCAACTGATTAATGCCAGTGGCATTGTAGAAAATTGGAAGTAGAATAGCTTCAGGTGTAAGGTGTGGCTACTTCATTGCCCTACTTAGCTAAGCAGTAAATTGGAAGCTTGGTTAGGTAGAAATCTTGATTTCCCACATTCTTATATCTATTTTCTTGTTATTTAAAATTTGGTTGCATTTGATAACATTGAACTGTATTCAGCTCTCTAAGAGTCAAAGAAAGCTTCCTCTGTCACATTTTGGGAACTTGCTTTTAAAACCTTTCATTTCCATCCATTTTGGAACTGGGTTTAACCTAGAATTTTTTTTTTTTTTTTTTAACTCTTAGGAAAGTTTAGCAATGAAGTCCTTGATGTCTCATGCTGCTAGTGGGTCTTTTCAACATATCAAGGGTCTATTAGGATCTCAAAATGGCACAATGCTTCTAATTATGGAGTTATCAACAGTCACCTGGTGAGTTATTGGAGAATCTTAAATTTATTTTCCCTTGAATAGCTGTCCCAAAGAAACTTTTCAAACAATTTTCAAGACTCATCATTTGTTTGTCCTGTTTTGTTTATTTTCCACTGAGTTGTTTTAAAGGTATAATAAAGGTATTTTCTTTATACAATAGGCCAGTCAATAAGGCAATAATTTCAAGAAGGGTAATCCATCTCCCTTTTCAATGTGAAAAAATTTCAATTCATATCTCTGTTCTTACCAGAAAGTGGCATAAGGAGAGTGTGTATTGGTTTGGCACGGCCTGGTTTGGGGTAGCAGGGGGCAGCAAAGATGGCTCCTGTGAGGTGCTGCTGGGAGCTTCCCACTGAGTCCGGCAGAGCCAATGGCTGATGGCTCTGAAGATGGACATGCTGCTGGCCAGAACTGGGCCAGTGAGAGAGGCTGGTAACGCCTCTGTGATGACTTATTTAAGAAGAAAATCAAAACAAAGTCAGGGGTTTTTGCTGCTAGTCAGAGAAGAGGAGGAGGTGAGGGCATGAGGAAGAACAACACGGAGACACCAAGGTCAGTGGAGAAGGAGGGGGAAGAGAAGCTCCAGGCCTCGGAGCCGAGGTTCCTCTGCAGGCCGTGGTGCAGACCATGGTGAAGCAGGTTGTCCCCCTGCAGCCCATGGGCCCACGGGGAATGCAGAGATCCACCTGCAGCCCGTGGGGGAGGTGCCCACGCCGGAGCGGGTGGATNTCAAACCACAATAGAGTGGAATGGAAATTAGTGCAGGACACGCAGATACTTCTTATGTTTAAGTGCTGTATGAAAGAGAATTCAATATTATTTAGACCAAAATGTAGAGAATAAGAAAACATACAGAAATGGCAATGAAAGAATAAAGACAAATGTTCATCATTCCATCTGAAAAAAATGATGTTTCCTCCTTCCGTTCTCTCATCATGCAATTCACTTCTGTACGATGATACAGTTTTAATAGGAAGAATTACAAATAACCCTTTCAAAATATCCCCTTTACTAGTGTTTAGAAAACTTCTTATCCCATTTATCTGACAGAAGATTTTCTCTAGGCTAGATTTTCTCTAGACTGGACATGTTACTCTGTTTTTATAATTTTTTTTTATTTTTTAAATAAAGTATTGTTCATCACTAAGTTCTGTTTTGAGATTAGTCACTTAATCACTTTAGTGAGCATTCAAAGCATCAAGGCTCTTGGATAACAAGGACAAAAGACTGTCTAGGTATCTGGATTGAGAGATGGTCCATTGCTCAGCTCTGTCATAACAGATCTACAAATGAGAAGCCCTGTCACTTATGAAGATTTACATTAGTAGAGCCTAGACAGCTGCTTTTCTGGTGGGCTTAGTACTGTGACCTACCATTCAGGAATCTAAATTTTATTTATGTGCTATTTTAGAGACTGATGTTCCTTTTCACTGTAAAAGGAGTTTTTCTCATCACTTTAAGCACCTGTCAGAGCCAATAGGAACTGGATAGGAGCTTGCTCTGCCATTGCTAAGCACAAGTCATCAGTTACATGTAGTTCAAGTGTCCTCTGACCTCAGTTTTTATTTTTGTTATACTTTCCCTGGTTATCATTATTACCCTGATTTGTCTGGTTCCCATGAGAAATTTCTTGGCACTCAAGTCTATATAGCATTACGACCCCAAGTGCAGCTTGTTTTTGCCTTTTTAATGTGTAACATATAGTAGCATTTCTAGGATAATACAAGACTTAGTGACAGTTTCACCACTGACTATCTTCCAGGTGGAATATAAAATAACTTGACTAAACTAGGAAGCTTTTTTACTATTGAGGCAGCTTTATTCTCTGTATGGTGATTGCCATCTCAAAAATTCTGATACTCGTTGGTGCTTTCTGATTAACAGTTTTTAGGAGGCTATCTTAGTGAGCTGATAAAGTAATGAAAAAAACCTGTCATCGCTTAACAGCTCCAAACTCTAATAATTTAAACGGTGGGTTTTAGTTTTGGCTTGAGATTTATGGTTTTCTTGGTTTTGTTTTTTGTTTGCTTTTTTAATTAAAAACTCATTAGCGTTACAAGCTTCATTTCAGATTTCTCATTAACAGCCACAAAGGGGCACAGCAACCTTCACACTTTGCAACACTGGAAGAAATGTCTTTAGTGTCTTCAAAGGAAATACCCTTTCAGAATCCCAAACCCTGGACCTCTGCCCTACGAGATTCTGAAACTGAAGAAGAGCAGTTACAATTCACAAGAAGATATCTGGGGGTCAACGTTAGGTATCATCTGGAAAGACTACTCATTCAACCCTTTCCCTTAATGCTACAGAGTACATCTGCAAAAACATTTCAGGCATGCTTCTCCTCAGACCCAGGCCAGCACTGGCTCTGAGGCTGGTCAGAGGAGAGATAATATGAAGCCCTGATCATTCCTTGACCCCGTATGGATTTGCTTCACATTCTATAAAATGGGTCATGCAGGGACTGAAAAGTGTAAATGCTAAAAAGCCATTATCATCCAGTTAAGGTTGCTTAGGCAACCCATCAGCTTTAGTACCACATATTTTCTGTAGATGCTCATTTTCTTTAATTTTTTTTGCTTGGTTTCTCTCAGCAAAATTCTCTAAACCAATATTTGCTTCAGGAAATGCCTCTTTAAAGGTGTAAGCAGCTAAATGATCTCTCTCACTCATATTCCCTGCTAGCCATTCCTTTGTTCATCTTTTCTAACTAAAGGATATACATATATATAATGAACAGTTCAATGATTAGAATATGTCCTAGGGAGGCACAGGAGATGGGTTTAGATACATTCTCTTCTCTGCCTAATGGACATAAGAAGTCACATTTCCTTTTACTCCCCCTTTTTTTTTTTCTTTTCCCCAGAAGAATGTTCCAAATAAAGTATATCTGCAATGTGGTTGTACATTTATTATATGTCTACACTGTCTCACTTTTCTGAATACTCATTGGGCAAAAAGCAGCATATGAAAAGTTGGTAGAGCACTCACATATAATGTGTGAAACCTGACTTTTTATTATGGTTTCTTCCCCATAGTCTATTTATATTTACCTATTTAGACAAAAATTTATCCATTTTCTTTCCATTTAAGAATTGAAATATTCATACTAACAAATTAAGCAAATAAACTTTCTGTTAATTCATCAAACCAGTGTGCAACCACAACTGAATTTCTTAGGCAACCTGAAACATTTTCTACCTTTTGCTTTCTTTGCTGGTTATAACCAACTCCTTATATATATATATATATACACACACACACATATATGTATAGATATATATATACACATATATGTATAGATAAAAGTAAAAGTAAGAAATTATTATGAATAATTATGCTTAATCTCTCTTGTAAAATATGAAGTGTACTACCAGACTGATAATGGCAATAACTGTATAATTAACAGAGTGGTGTGGGTTGGCATGTAAGGCCTTAATTATGTGATTACTTGTACATATGGTAAATAAATCCAAATAATAAAAATAAATTGCTGTCAAAAAAAGCTCATCTGTTTGAGAGAATTTCTGTAAAGTATGACTCTCTTGCACTAATTTTACAATGACTCAAATCATGTGATAAGGAAAATAGTTTTCATTGAAGTCTCTGTGCCGAACTGCACATCTTCCAATACACTGGCCTAAGTTTGAATAAAAGAGTAAAACAGATAACAGTTGATATGCACAGTGCTGTACTGTAATAATCCAATTACTTCCCATAGTGCAGAAATGACATGCAATTTCCACACCTGTGACTCCCAAGAGATGTTATTTGCACAGTTTGGACCTGAATGCCTAGTCAAATTTTACTATGGTGACTTGGGTCAGATTTATGTTAAATTTCTCTCTTTATAAACTCCACGGTCACATGTTATTTTCTGGTGTGCTGGTTACATAAACTGCTCTCTTGCTTGGCAGGAAATCCGTCTTGATGATAAACTTCTGCATCCTTGTGGTTAGTAGCCATGCCATAAAGACAACCCCTGTAGTGAGAAGTGCCAGCTCCACAGTGGGGAGAATGAGAAAGGTGGGGACTGTGTTTTCCCCGTGGCATTTCATCTGTCTTTCATAACGTAGCTGAGGTAGTAGTTTTATGCAAGAGACCCTTCAGTGCCACAGTAAGAAAACCAATGGCCGTTGTCTGGGAAGTGGGATTTTATTACTTTGTTGTCAATTTTTATTCACTTGCAACACATAAGAAATTTTATATATATCAGGAATCATGGTCCTAATAACCAGAGTTATTTTTTTAAGTGAAAAATAGCAGTTTGTCTTATGCTTAGGGCTATACAAGCACTGACAAATTGATTGCAGTATAAAGGATTTCTAAGGCCTTTCAGAAGTCTGACTGATTTTTTTCTTGCTTTTATTGGATTTTATATCAGTTGATTAAATTTTACATGTTTTACATTTGCATCTACAACTGTCAAACTTCCTGTCTAAATCCAAAATCTCATTGAAATCAGCTGTGCAAAGCACAGCCAGAATCATCCTTCCTATTTCTATATTTCCCTACACAATATTGCCCCAAGTCTGTGCACAAAGATGTAAACTATAGGCAGACCCACCTCCAGATACTCGTAATCTATTTAACACTTCTGGTGCTCACTCTACTCCACTGACTCGTTTATGGAGTATATTCTGCCAAAAGCTATAAGTGACAAGTCATAACATTTGAAATCAACCACCAAATAGTCTTTTAAGTGTATGAAACACACTTCTGCTGCAAAACCGAGACCCTATTTCACTGAGGATACAACAGGGGGACTTCACTGTCAATTACTTGGGAACTATACAACTTTTCCTATGAATCTGTGACTCCTAGGCTGGAGATATAAGTATTATGTAAAGTTTTTTTTTGTGTTTGGTTTTGGTGTTCTTTCCTCACTATTCCTAAAAGTCTCCATTTGTTACAATTTGCTTTCTGGTATTATGCTTCTATATCAAATTGCTGAAAGTTTGAAGACATACCTTGAGGTATTTAATTTATTCATTCTGTTTTATCTAAATGCTTTAGTGTTGTCTAAGTCTTCTTAGTGCTCTTATCTATTAAAAAAAATCTTAATATGACAAGTGAAACAGTAGGATTTAAAACAATGTATCAACAGTGAGTCTCACTATTTGAAAATTCAAGTCTCCCTTCCCCCTTGTTAACCTAATTTTAAATGCATTTGGGAAAATGACATGTGTAATATGTCCTCAATGTCTATAGATTTGGCCTAGTTCAGCACAGGTGGGGATTGATTCTAAAAGCCCCCACAGAAAAAAATAGTGCTGTCAGCTTCCTCTCACTTTTACTAAAGCTCATTTCAACGGTGTCAGTACTGCAAAGAATGGGAGGTGCTTTTTACTTGGTGGGGTTGAACCTTTTGGACATTGTCATCTTAATCATCAGATTATACCACTTCCTAAATGTTATTTCCCACCTAGAAATGTAAAGCAAACATCTAGCGAATAAAAGATGGTTGGTTATCTATGTGCATAATTTGGACAGCTTATCAGTAATGTAGCCTCCATTGTAATAAGCAGAACTTCACCATACTGTGATATATTTAATACTGACTGAAATGCTTCCTGTTGTAAAGGCAAGATGCTTGAGCTACCAGGCACTGTAAGCAGTGAGTCTGCATGGGTTTCTACAGCAACTCAGGTATTGTTTAGAAAGAACATAGAATCATAGAATTTGGTGTGGAAGGGAACCTTAATGATCATCTAGTCCCAACCATACCACCATGGGCAGGAATATCTTTCTCTAGACCATGTGCACCACTGAGTTCTGTTCAAGGTTGCACTCAAGTAAAGAGAACATTATGTTGTACAGGCTCATCACTACTCCTAAGGCAGCAAAATGAAAAAAAAAAAAAAAAGGCATTTAAAATATTTTATAATTTTATCACCAGACATGCTGATAAAGTTGAGTTAATGATGTTAGGTGATAAGATTAAGGTGGGTAACCCAAATATATTTTCAACCAGTATGGCACTGATCTATGTGAATGTATTGGGTCAGTGTGGTTTAGAGCTCTTCACTCTGAGTTGGCGTTAGCTGAAGGTGAATCAGATGCCTCCACGTCAGGCCTCATTGGGCTTGACCAGTGTAAATATGTATTCATACAGTTTATTAAACTAAAATAACAATTTGCTAAGGTAGATGAAAAGGAAGAAGGCAATTATCTGGCTAATCATTATTTGTCTGCAGAGAAAAGACCCTTAATGATCCACGAACTACTTTTAAGGAATCTATCAAAGATGATGATGAAAAGCAAGTTCATATGGACTGTATGTATTTCACCAAGGTGGCAAGTTCTGGTGGCGGTGGTGGTCTGTCTGAGTGGCCTCTGCAAGAAGGCTGAGCTATCCTGTGCTAGACACATCTGGTTCTGCAATGAATCTGCTGCTGACCACAACTGAGCCCATCAACAAAATGTGCGACAGCCCTGGAAAAACATATTTAAGAAAGGGAGAAAATGACAGAAAGGAAGAGATGGAGGAAAAAAAAGTCTCATCAGCAAAAAACAAAAAAAAATCCCCAAGCCCACCCAAATCAAAACAAAAAAACAACCAACTAAAAAATCAGACAAACATAAAAGGAACACCTAAGTCAGAGATGAAGGAGGAAGTGGAGATATTCCATGGTTCCACGGCGGAAAAAATATTTTCTGCAAATGTGGAGGACCCATGCTGGAGCACAGGAAAAGTGTAAAAAGGAAGGAACAGCAAAGAGGAACTGCTATGTAGTGATCATAAATCCGCACTCCCTTGCATTACTTAGAGGTGCAGGTAGAGGTGTCTGCAGTGAAGAAGTTGAGTATGGAGAAGGGAGATGACAGGCGTTTTGATGTTTGTCTTTCTGTTCCTAACAATATAGACCTCTTTTAATTTGCAACAAATTATTTTCCTCACGTCAAGTCTGTTACCTCTACAATAGTTGATAAGCAATGTCCCTGACTCTGGGCACACCAGCTTTTTCATCCTCTTATATGCTCCTGTTCTGCAGAGGAGGAGGAATAAGTGAATGGCTGTGCAGAGATTTACCTGTTAACAGATGCTAATGTACCATGCACATCTATCTATACACATATATATCTAACTCTCAACTGTAAAACTCCTAGAAAGGTATAAGTTCACTTTGGAAACATTTTAGGGATCTTCAAGTTGGAAAAAGACACTTCCATATCATTTAAGTAGTAATGATAAATGCTTCAAGCCTATTTTTTCAAAACTTAACCATCTTTTGTCGCTAGAAAGTGTCAGAACTCTGCAAGCCTTGTTTATTGTGTCTATCCTAGTGAATTTTCTGTCAGAGGCAATTAGTTAATATCCTGCTGGAAAGATAGTCTACTCTGCAAATAATATTCCAGAATTTGCCGCAGGGAAGCTTTAATTCCTCTCTTACGCTGCATGAGGTTCCTTAACTTCTGCTGTGGCACTTCTGTTTGGTTTTTGGCATGGGGAGTAGTACTTTTCAGGTGTTCCTCTCCTGTTTAGTTTCTTGCCTGACATGCAGAGCTTTTTCTCTCATATGCAGTCATATTCAGCCAAGATCCTTTTCTGTCATCCCCTTCACAGAAAAAAAAAAACATTAAAAAAACCCCTAATTTATATTTAAAACTCAGTTTAAATTCAGCATATA
>VYZQ01066012.1:1163-11706 GCA_013400655.1 Mystacornis crossleyi
GTGAAACAAGGATTCACCACAGCCCACTGAGATTTGTAGAACAAAATGCAACAAAAAGCAAAAAAAGTTCGTAAATTCATAACCTTACTGAAAAAAGGTTATTATTAAAGGAAAATGAGGTAAATTATCACCTCAGAATGGATTATGATTTTTTTTTTTAATGTATCTAATTTAAACTGTTTCCTTATGCACAAAGAGTGAAATTTGCAAAGGTGAGGATGTCTGTAACAAATCAGACTGTGAAGGAAAGAAAGCCTCCTACTGCAACATGGACTTGCTGAATGGAAAGAAGAGAGGAAAATAAAATATAGAACAGCTAAGCAAATCTGGACTACTTGCCTATGTAACACACCTAATTATTTTTAAGCCAGTGTACTTTTTGAAAGGCTCAGCTCCTTCCTGGCCCACTCTGACAGCCTGAGGCATTCATTCACACTCTTCAGCCAAGAGAGACAGGAGATGCTGGTTCTACAGCACCAACTTTCTGCTAACTCTTCTTACCCCAACGAGAAACCTCTAGGGTAACATGCACCTGCTCTAATGTCCTCCTTGCTTCTTGCATCCACCCACAGGCCCAAATCATCTTCCCTTCAGGATGAAACATGATTTAGGTGTAAGACTGACCTACTCAGAGGTTTGCAAATGGGGACAAGAGGGGAGGAGGGAAATTCATCAAAGTTGCCAATTAAGAAAATTCTTATTCTGGGTAAGAATTTGCACTATGAAGCTGGTCAACAGCTTCCTCACAGAAGGAGCAGCCATGCAGCTTCTGCATTGTCATCTCTTGCCAGAACTACAGCAGAAACAAAGAGTTTCTCCTACAACAGGCATAGTGGAGATCCATGCATATCTGTAAGGAAAAACCGTGGAGCAACATAAAGGGAGAAAACATTGAAACACGGAAAAAGATTTAAATTTTTCTCTCCCTTTACATTCAGCATGAGGAGGCTCAGGATTCATCACCCATTTGTCCCAAACCAGTGCAAACATACATACAGGAATCTTATCAATCTTTGCAAATATCATGCTTCTTAAATTGGTTTAATCACTAGGAGTTCCTTGGAACTTCTTGGCACACACAGGCTGCTTTCTTTTGTATTCCACTTCAAGCATGTACTAAGCCTCAACACTCTCTGTTGTTCTCACCAACTTTTTAGGGAACTCTCAATTCTCCTGGAATTCAAAAGCTCAGGATTCCAACAATCACATGCAAACCCATTCCTCTAGGAATAAATTCACTCTGTGGCACAACTAAATTTTCTGTCACACAAATGCAAAACTTAATTGAAACTTCTGCTGAGAAATACAAGACTAGTACACCTCAAAGGCAGCAACACTGAAATTTATTTCCACAGGAAACCTCACTTAGAGGGTATGACTAGAGAGACAGTGTTTAAAGATAAGAAGGGCTCTTCATGCACAAGGCCAAACCCAAAGAGTTGTTATGCCCTCTGAGCCACCCATCTGCAGGGTATTTCACATATTCCCACAGTGGAGACTCTGGGCCCTACGTGGCAAGAGTTATTTTTTTTCAGAGCCCACGATGTAAGGGAGAAAATACAGGTTGACAGGAAGCTATGAAATGTCACTAAAAAGCAGCCAGTCCTCTAATATAAAGTCCATTCTGCAAGGGCTATGATACCGCAACATAAAACAAGTTTGTTTTTCAAAAATGTTAATGCAATATTAAAACAATACACAGTCTCTTTTCCTATGAATAATCAGTACTCATAAAATAACTCGAACAAAGAAAATCTCCACATGCCATGTGAAAGTAGCTCGGAGTTACCTTTGCTAGGGGTACAAAAAGAGGGATTGTTGAGGCAGGGATAAGGCTTGCTTTTTCCAATCACAAAGATAAAGCAGTTTTCCTCACATAGCTTTCCTCTTCCTCACTTCCCCCCTCCTCCACACAAAACCCAAGAAAAGCTGCCATTGCTTTAGGTCAAAGGAAAAACAGGCCCAGCTGCCATAAGCCAAACAACATACAGGTTTGCTGTCTCCCCTGCTGTTTTGGCTCGAGCTCTTCAGACTGGAAAATTCAGAAGCACGATCTCCCAAGCTCTATAAATGCCAGAACCATCTAAGAGGAAAATAGGACAAGGCCACCCCCAGGCAAGTTTGTACTAAAATCTGCTGGCTGCAAGGCAAAAATACAGTAAACATCACATAGGGACAGACTGCTCCTCAGAAAATATTCCACAAGAACAATATAGCTTCCAAAGAAAGGCTGCGCTAAGGGGACTTCTGGAGGGAAAAAAAATGCAATGTTTTAAAATCCTTGTGAGGAGTTAGCAAGCTAATGGCACACTCAACGACAAATTGTTTGACAGGCAATATGCTTTTGACATTAATCCAAAGAAGAAATGTAAAAGCGACAGTGAATGTTCTCTACAAAGTGGTAACAAATTCGGTATCCTAGAATAGTTCTGCAGTTCACTAAGGAAATTTTGCTTTTGTCTTAACAATTGATTACATGGAATAAAACAAGAAATAACAAGCAATTAATCATCAATATCACCACCCTGTCCTTTCAGGAAGGACAACTTAAGTTAAATTCTTGCAGTCCTTGAGAGATGAACTTTGCAACCGATTACAGTATGTTTTAACGTGCTCTATACTGACTCAACCTTGAAAAACAAGCCAAAAACAGAAGTTGAAACATCCTTTTTCCTGTGTAGCTCCAATTTGCAGTAGCAAGAAGCTAAACAACATGCTCTCCACCAGATGGCTGAAATAAAAAGAACACTCCTTCTGATTAATTAGGAAACAAATGAATCTGCTGTTAGCACAACAAGTTACCATCAGGAAACCTGGGTTACTATTAAACTTTGATGTTTGTGCTTTCTCTGCAACTGTGTTCAAGACCATTCTCAGATTTGTCTCTCATTTCAGAAGCAAAACATTACACACCAGTCCATCACACACAAGTACCACACCAGCCACTGCATAACCAAAAGGGGTACCGGCCCTTTCCACAGACAAATAACATCACAGTTTTCCTAAAAGAGAAAGCGTCCATCGCAGTAGAAACAAATTAGGGTCTCCTAGTGCTGTGAGGAGAATTGATGGGTAAAACCATACATCCCTTGCCAGGGTTCAGTGAGCAGTGGAGGCTCATGCATGCACACCCAAGCTCCCCAGCTGGTCCAGGAAACGGAAATCCCCAGAGCAGATATAGTACAAGAAGCAAGGGAGTGACAGGCCGAGGAGCAGAGGCCAGCCCATGGTTCCCTGCCAAGGGAGGCTGCCAAGGATGACTGTCAACATCTCAAGTGAAGGTTCAGGACACAGTGCAGGCACTGGGGATGGAGGGGGGTGAAGGCACAAAACACACAGAACTTGCACAAAAGATGTGCATGCACTTGCACTCAGAACATGAACACAATGTTTGCTGCTACTGAGGTGAGTGACTTTGGGAAGAAGGAAACTGAGCTTACCTGACCCAGGGAGGTGCAGGTAAAAGCTCTTGGTATTGTCATTATTCCTCTGCTTTCTTTGCATGAACAACTGCTTTATCGCACCGAACCTTAAAGAAGGACCATTTCAGAAGCTGGCTGTGGGAAAGAACCCACCACATTTGAGGTATAAAGGACAATTTCATCTCCTTTACTGACAATGTGTGTGCCTAAAGAGGCACAATGCCTTAGTGAGAATCCAGAACTGCCAACTAACCCACACCTCTGTAATTTAGAGTATTTCTCCTAGGTGCATAACTGAAGTTCTCAAACATGCTGAGAGTGTTATTTTCTAAGGCCAAAGGGAATGGTGGAGACATTTATTACAAACTAAATCTAAGACTCCTTTTTAAAATCCAAGGTACTATATCCTATTAAGTAAGTGAGAAAGCTTGAAGACTTGAATAAGAAAACCCAAAAAAACTTGCCCCCACATTAAAAAAAAGGTTTCAATAATTTTATGTGTATAGGAAGGCCATTTAATTCAGCTAAATGAATGTATCTCACTTTTCCTTATAGGCTGGTGATAGTTAGGTACTGTGGGAAATACAAGGCTACCCAAAAGTGCAAAAGAGCATAGACGACACTAATATTTCAAAGTGCACCTATCCATTACACGACACATACAATTACAGGGGAAAAAAACTGATATTTTTTTGAGCCTTTATAGTCAGAAAAGGGACCCATGTAAAATTTCAGCAAATACAATATTCTTTGGCACAGTGTTTTTAGAAGACCCACTTCTCTTCTCTCTGTAAGTTTGCTTATACTTGATGTCTCCTCTTATTTTGGAACAGACAGTGAAAAATTAAACCCTCTCCCCACCACTTATAACATTGAAGACCTCAAGGATATCCTCCAATGTCTCTTCTCCTCAGGATAAAGAATCCCTGTGTCCTGTGGATATAAGCCTTTCCACATCTCCTAAAAATGCTGCTTTTTCCAAATTTTTCTCATCCTGCTATATTGTTTCTGAGATGAAGCACCTGAACTGAACATGATACAAGATGCTATACAAGATACACAGTGGCAACAAGGACACCATCTCTTTCTCTATTCCTTTATTAATACATCCTAGTATTTCATTTGCTTTTCTGATCAGTGTAGGGTAGTGAGCTCCTGTTTTACACTGCTGTTTATCATAACCTGGTAACTGACTCACATATGGTAAAACTCAGCTCAAAACTCACCATTTTTAGTGGAATCACCATTATTTTTTCTCTGTGTAGACCACTTCATTTGCACTGAATTTTACCTGCCTTCCCACTACTCAGTCCCCCCAGCCATGTCAGTCACTCCTCCAGTTCCACATGGTTCGCTTCAACCTTACTACTACGAGCAAGTTACTATCATCAGCACACTTTCTCACTTCAACAAACTCCCTTCCAGTGTACAATTTATGGGTTAAATGCATCAACCAGTCCAACTACTCTGGTGCTTGAGAACCACTTACTCCTACCTTATTCCTCCCATCTTCTACCCACATATTCGTCCATGACATGACCCTCCTTTATGCACTGCTGCTGGCTTCTGTCTGGCACAGAACGTTGTCAAATACCTCTGAATGCCATCCAGATCTTTCTTATTCACCTCCTCAGAGGGCTTCAATTACACTGAAAGGTGGTATTTCCCTTCATAAAAGAAAAGTTGACTCTTCCCACAGAGCTTGTATTCATCTTGGTAACACATTTGTAAATACTGCACTATGAAGTAGATAGTCTCCTTATTACTGACAAATTCTACATCTTTCCAGACAAGATGCAAGGGAACAGAGAAGTGACATTATCTGCCTTTTGATTTAAAAAACCAAAAATTATTTTGAACCCAAATATCCAGGGAATTTAAAGTAACACCCATCGCTGTCTCCTTTATATATGGCTATAACCAAGTAGTGGCACAAGTACAAAAACAGCAATTTCTCCTCTTGTAGCTCTTCAGTGAAGACGGGACTTAATTCAATTTTCTAGTAATTTTTAATCTGAGGCTCAAAAAGAAAGGAAATATTTTTTAAAAATTAAAATATTTTCCCGCTGTCTGCCAGGTGTGTAGGACTGCCAGCAACTGCATAGCAACAGAAAATTTTCTGAGTCAGCAATTTACAGCTTCTCCCAAGTTTTCTCCTTGATCTTACACAATTTGCTACTATGCTTTAGTAGATTAACTGACTAATATTCATCCCCCTACTGGCCCATTTTTGCTGATCATTAAGTTAATGGTGCAGGGAATAGTGTCTTTCCAGACTCCCAACCCGGCTGTTTCCTGCTAGCCTACCACAGAGGGCATGGGTACACCCATCTGAATTCTGAAAAGATATGACAATGATTTGTAGGAGGTAGCCATGGGAAACTGACTCCACGTACTCCCATGTGTTCCTGCATTAACAGTAGCCACAGCCCAACCCTTAAATTTTTGTCTGAAACCTGCAATGACTCCTCTCATAAAAGCTCTCTCCTAACATTTATCCTAGCACTATTTGTGACACCCTCAGCTTCTTTGATATCATCAATTCCAGACTCTTTGTACCTGGCTCATTAGTGCAAAGAGTGTCCAGAAGCTCTGAAGAGCACAGGACACAAGATGGGTGCCAGCACCCTCAATTTACATTACACCTCACACCAAATAACTATGTTGTCATCAAGCTAAAAAGACCAAGAAAACAGCACAATGGAAAATTTCAACAAAGTGTGGCTTCATCACTAAAATCTCTATTTGAGCTTTTTTGTTGGTTTCATTATACAGAGAGGCAGAGAGCTCTGTAAACAGATTTGCTTAGTTTCCGTGTCTGTTGCCAAATTTCCATCCTGCGGAACCAATTTTAAATAGAAAAAAGTATCTCTTCCCATCCTCTGCTCCTTGGTGTCATTCTTATTAAGGATACAGAGTAAAAAATGAATGGAAATGAACTAGTCACAGTGGGGTTCAAATCCAAATGTTAACTTTTTTAATTGCCAGAAAAAATTCAGATCACTTTGATCCATAAGTCTGTCTTCCTTGCAACTATGGAAAGTTTTAAAACGGAAGGCTGCCAACAATGACTTTGTTATAAACTAGAGTTCACAGTTATTTTTATGGAATTTTGTCTCAGTAACTTTTAGCTCAGCAGTTCTCATGAAAATATTTCCAAACCACCAACTTGGCTAAATATTTCCAGTAAAGCAAAATAATCCCTAGCTCCTAAATACAACTCTACTTCTTTTTTTAACCTCACTTTATCCTTCAGAAAACTAGTACAACTTTAAAAATGGGAATGACAGAGAGGGGAGAAAGGAGACAAAAAAATCTAAGAACTTCAAGCAGCCTCTCATATCTCTGGGTCATAGCAGATGCAGGACTGGAAATGGAGATGAGATATGGGAAATAATCTCCCACATATACACAGGTATTAATAGCAATAGCGAATAAAACCAGCAATGAACACTGCAATTTGAAATAGTGCAGTACTTGCCTAGCACAAAGCTCTCAAATAGATTCAGCCATTGTTAGCCCATGCTCACTGCCAGGATTTCCACCCTAACATATAGAACATCATAAATGGGAAAGAAAATCTGACGGGCTTTGTTTACTGTTTTGTTTAGCTTTTTCGAAGAGGGAATGTAAAGGAATCATTTCTTATAACCCTTCTCGTATCTGTCAGATGTTGCATGTTTTATGTAACTATAACACATTTGGCAAACTCTTCCTACCTACCCATATGCTAGGGAAAAGCTCAAACTGTGCAAGAGAAACCTTTCTTCACAAAGTAAATTTCCTCATAGAGAGGAACTGTGAGTAGGACCTGGGGCTCCAGGATCTCCAGGCCCTCCTGTCTCCAGGAGGACTGATACTTCCACACAACCTAGAACGCACATATCTGCCTCCCTGGGAAGCACAACTGTCTGTCCTGTGCTCTACTCGTGCCAAAATAGCGGCTGCACTGGATCATTCCGCACGCCAGGCCACAACACAGATGCAGTACAAGCAAGGCAAGCCCTCATCCACGCCCCTACAATGGCTCTTTCAGAATGCGAGTGCCAGATGTGTTGGCACAACTGGCCGGTGCCTTGCAACACCAGTGACCAGGCCCGTTCCCCAAAGCAGAATAAAAGGACCCTGACACCCACGACTCCACCACAGTCTCCAGGCCAGCCAGCTGGGCATGGGAGTTGACCCCAGGGGCCAGCCCACATGGGATGCACTGTTCTGCATGCGACAACTCTTGATCTTTCACCTCAAGCAGAAGAGGCTCATACCTCTGATCTTGAACTCAAACCTCATTCATCCTATGTATGAGACCAAAACTTGCAAGCTCCACGGGTAGTCCCGAAACTGGTATCTTCCAGCTTTTTCCTGCAGTACGTAGGGAAAATGGCAGCAGCTGTGATGAGTGGGAGCTGCCACCAGAACACCCCAGCAGAGGAAGGAGAGGCGTGTATGGAGAACACGTAGGAAGCTATGGAGAAACAGAAGAGGGTACACCACAAAGCACTTACAGCACAACTTGTGAGAAAAACAAATCATCCTCAAACAATGGGGCTAAAAAAAGAAATGGCAGTGAGGAAGAAGATGATGTGAAGAGTCCAGGTGCAGAAGAATGGGGAAGGCTGTTCCAGACAACCAAAAATGATCTTGCTTCTTAGTTCATCCTTAAAACATATTTAAAATTCAGAATTTTAGAAACAGATTTGCAAAGCAAACTGATAATGCATTTCACTCACCAGAGCTTTCACCTGCAATCTATCTACGCAATTTAAAAACATTTTCAACTAAAAACATTTGCTAATTAAATAGTTCACATAAATGTCAAACAGTTGTGTTATCTTGGCAAATATGTGCCACAAAAAAGCAACCTCACGGTAAGATTTACATTCTTTACTAGGTTCAACAGTGAGACTAAGCAGGAAATACCCTTTGCCTTCAAACTTGTGTGGGACTTTTCAAACTGCAGATAGACCCATTACTTTGTCTACCAGGATCATCCAGTCAAGTTTTGTTGCTGGCTTTGTTTGGAAAGCTGCTTCACTATCCTTTAGAGACTCCTGAGTTGCAGAAAAAATGTCTGTAACTCAAATATAAAGGCACAGTTTAAAACTGTGATGCACTTGTGTTAGCAAGAACTCAGGCAGCCTTTGATTGCAGCAATCATGGCAGGGTTTCTGCAAGAGAAGATCGGAGGTCACTCTTCTGAATGCAAAACTGAGCTGTCAAGTGACCAAAGGGGAAGGCTGCAACAGGGTGTTTCACTGCATCTGTACGAAACAGTGCTAAGCCCATCCATGAAACAAGAACAGAAAAGGGATTTAAGAGATTAAAAGATACAGTGCTAGTTTTTTAATCTAGAAAATGAACCCTGCAAGCAAGTGTGATGGAAGCAGGGTGGGACAGACAGAAGGATAAGAGTAGGCTGCACAAGAGACCGGCAGGACAAAGCTGTCCTGACTGAATAGGTTTTGACCAGTCTTACCAGCGCCTTACACTGTCACTGCAAAGAAAATGGGAAGCAAATCCTTGTACCATCCCTTCTGGCCCACCTGAATGCAGCTGCAGCACTGGATCTGAATCTGATGGGCAAAAGAAATCTTTTGTGGACAGAACAGAGAGAAATACATTCATTTGTCAAGTACAAAGGGACTGCAAGTGCCTATTACCTTGAAGTCTTGCCTGTTATTTCTAAGAAGGTACCAAGGCAGTGGATATTAGCATTTAGAAATCAAACCAGGTAGACAAGCTCACAGGAAGGAAGATTTTGTTTTCTAAGTGTTAACTGATGCCATACTAAGTAAGAAGCATGGGTTTTGTTTTACAAAACGTAAATTTACATATCAAATTGTTGCAAGCAGCTAAAAATGCCTCCAGAAGCACAGAGTAGTTTATACACCTGAAAATTATGGAAATTAATAGACACTGCTGGGTATCAATTTTCTGATATTCTGTTTTTTGGCCCAGTGCTATACAAACAGAATGCACCATCGACAGAAATGCACAGATGGCCAAAAATACTCCTGCTTCGCAACTATACCAGTACACTAGATGGATTATATAAAATCCTCAAACTTCCTAGATCTCTCAAATACACTGTGTGTATTGTGCTCGCATAGAATAGTGATAATGCAACAAGTAACTCATCTTGTCTTATACATGCCCAGAAAACAAAGGTATCAACTCACCACTGATTTTCAAACAGACAACTATTTAATCATCGCTAAAGTAAGCATGAAGAATATAAATTAAGGTATCTTTACACATACATTGAATCTCTTCTCCAACCAGTTTATGATCCTGTTCCCAATTAGGCTTAAAGCTACTGATTTTTTTTTAAGGTCTGTTTCGGGTTTCTATGGCAAGATTTTGGTAGCACAGGGGCTACAGGGGCGGTTTCTCTGAGAAGCTGCCAGAAGCTTCCCCCGAGTCTGACAGAACCAATGCCAGCTGGCTCCAAGACAGATCCACTACTGGCCAAGGCCAAGCTCAGCAGTGATGGTGTAGCACCTCTGTGACAGCGTATTAAAGAAGGGGGAAAACTGCAATTTCAGCCAGAGTGAGTGAGAGTATGTGAGAGAAGCATCCCTGCAGATGCCAAGGTCAGTGGAGAAGGAGGGGGAGGAGCTGCTCCAGGCACCAGAGCTAAGATTCCCCTGCAGCTCATGGTGCAGACCGTGGTGAGACAGCTGTGCCCCTGCAGCCCATGGAGGTCCATGGTGGAGAAAAGAGCCACCTGCAGCCCATGGTGGAACCTCAGCCCAGAGCAGGTGGATACCCAAAAGAAGAAGAGAAGCTGTGGGAAGCCCACCCTGAAGCAGGCAGCTGGCAGGACCCGTGGATGCATGGAGAGAGGAGCCTACACTGGAGGAGCAGGGGAAGAGTGTGAGGAGTCCTCCCCCTGAGGAGGAAGGAGCAGCAGAAATAACATGTTATGAACAGACCACAACCCCCATTCCCTGTCCTCCTGCACCTGTGAGGAGGAGGAGGAGGTTGAGAATTCAGGAGTGAAGTTGAATCTAGAAGAAGGGAGAGGTTGGGGTGAAGGTGTTTAAGATTTAGTTTTTATTTCTCGTTACCCTTTTCTGATTTGATTGGCAATAAATTAATTCCCCCAAGTCAGGTCTCTT
>VYZQ01066012.1:17104-43002 GCA_013400655.1 Mystacornis crossleyi
AAAAAAAAAAAAAAAGAGGCTAAGTTCATACAGAACAAATCAAGTATTTTGGGATAGGCGCAACAGACTTAGTGATTTGTATTTATTTTTCTTTAAGCTCTAACTCATACTACATATCCTTAAAGTTACCTTTTTATTTAATCTTTGGCCAAATACACTTTCTTTCCTCACAGAGATAAAATATTTTCATTACAGTTCTCAAGTTGGGGAAAAAGAGTACTAAAACTGATTGATATTATCAAAAAAGGAGACTACTAAAACAAAATTTACAAAACAACTTGGAAAATTAATCCAGATGTCCAAGAACAGTAAAACTAACAGAGGTAGTGTCCATGAAAAATGAACAATCAGAGAAATACTACCTTTGGCATATTCTTGATGACAACAAGCTTCATGAAAGCCCTGAGGAATGGCAGATATTCTGAAATTTCTTTCCAGTCACTTCTTTATAATTAACTTCAAATGTGAATGGAAGACTTCCACCATCAGAGGAGCACTGCTCCCATGTGAAGGCCACATATCCAACCAGGGATACCAGAAATGGTTGTGTTCCCCACAGTTAATACATTCACCACCTCACTACACTGACGTGGAAGCCCACACGTTTACGGTTCTTGTGGTGTAACACTCCTTGTAAGTAGCGAAAGATCAGCTGAGCGTCTTATAAAAAGAAGATTTGTACCCATAACATCTCCAGCCACACACGAAACACGGTCTCCCCATATGACAAAGCAAATCCAAAAGTCGGAAGGCAGACAAGGTATGTCAGTGGGCAGGTCTCTGTATGACCTTCCCACCAGTGAAGATCCGTAGTGATATTAAAAAAAAATGGAACTCAACTTTGCAACTGGCTAAAGAAAGAGTAACCTTGAACCTACATACCATACCCAATAACATTTTTTTTTTCCCCAAAAACAGTGCTTAGTTAAGAGGATTTCATGTTCAAGGTGACAGACTGGCAGTAATGAAATGTGAACTCTTCCATTTCTCTTCAAAATTGCAAGCAACAACACAGGGAACTTCTCACACTGTCCAGTTCAATTTCCTTCTCACTTAATTATAGATCAGGAGTAATTCCACTACAATTAATTAAGTTACATCAGAGGCTGACAAGAGAAGTAGCAGTCTGTCTACAGCATGACACAGGGGAAAGATGGCTGTTCTCCCACCACGGCCATTCATTTTTAGCCTCAAAGAACATTAGCCCATTACAATTGCACTAATGACCAGAGCCATTCAATCAAAGAGCAATTAAAGTACTGCAAAATTAAAGTCCTGAAGTCCAATCCTACTTTTTAGGAAAGTACCTTAATGAACAATGTAAAGACAAGTCTCAGAGAAGAGCTCTCCAGCCTTCCTGTTTAAACTGTCTCAAGAGCCACAAGCAGAGGAAAGGAGGGACAGCCTGCAAGGACACCACTGCTGGGGACAGCCTGCAAGGACACCACTGCCCTGCCTTCCCCAGGGCAGTCCTTCTCACCAGGGCTCCTGCTTTTAGCACTGTGTTTGGCAAACACCCAACAGTAGTAGGACAAAATGAAAATACCTCCTTTTTTAATTTGCTCCTCCACAGCCATAGTACCAACTTCATATTTAATTCCCCATTTTCCCTGCAGAAGGAACAAAATGCTCTGGTGAACTCAGACCAGTGTACAACATCCACTCCAGAACCAAGCAAGACATTGGACATAAAGTGAGAGTTTTCAGGCCTGGACTGAATGTGAGTAACTATAGGTGAAAGTCACCTATAAACAAAGTTCCTTCATTTCTGGCTATTATTTAATAGTACCCACACTTTTCCAGTCATAATTCACCACTCCTGTCTTCAGGGTTTGGTTTATCTATCAGTTTCTCCACATCCACCTCAGACCTTCAGCATTCTCTCAATCTCTTCCCCACTCTGCTCTGTTCATTTTCCTTTCACTTACTGCTTCTCTGTAGTTCTTCACTACACACAGCAGCTCCATGGTCTCTCTCTCTAGAGAGAGTCACCACCTCACTCACGTTTTACCAACAGCAGAATGAACCTATTCTTACCCAGTCATGGACCAGACACTGCGGAGTATCTCAGAGACTGAGCCCAGTTTTACAAGCAGAGTGCAGACTGCGCAGAACGACAGACCTTAAGCACAGGAGGGGAGGAGAAGCAAGCCAAGACAAGCAGGGAAGCAGACACAACCCATATTCTTTTGGGGGCTCTCTCTGTACCGCACAGATGTTGCCTTACGCAGCTCATCACAGGAAGTACAGTGTGAACAAGAATCCTGGTGCTTCTGAGACTTTCAGGGAAAGGCTACTCAACTACTGGAATGCAGCTGAATAAAATAATAGAACACACAGGAGACACAGTTTCTAATGGAAATATAGATCAGCTATCAGAGGGCTAAGAAAATGTCATAGGCTGCATCACAGCAGACATAGTTTTAATACTTAAAAATTAGTGTAGTTTTACTGTCACTGGGAAAAACAAATTTGAAGCAACCAGCATGTGACTGAGTTGACAAAAAGTTGAGCTGCACAAATCTGAACGAGTCACCTTTACAGAGCGGTGGCTGCTGCAAACCTGAGCTGCAGGGTGGGTTGGCACTTTCCAAGGAAACTCAGGGACAGTCAGTCCCTCCGCGCATTGCATTTACATCAAAAAGTCATGACCTCAACACGAAACTGTACTTTAAGTCAGTACCCAAAAGGCACTGTGGAACCTTCTGTTTGTACTTCAGTATTCCTTCTCCCTTTGTTACAGTCATAGAAGATGGAGACACACCCCTGGATCTGATCCATCCAAAACCACATGGATCCTCTATATTCCTAACAATGTTTATTGACATTTTGATGGGGCCACCCTTAGTAAACACACAACAAAGACAAATTACTTTTTAGCCCATGTGACAGATGCACAGACGTCTGCTTTAACCAGCCATTCCAGATCCATTTCCACTTCTTATATGACAGCACGCGTTGTTGTTACTTACTGGGAGTAATCACACAAGTTACTAGATAACTTTACAGCAATGCATTTGTGTTTTATCTTTCATGGTCTAACTCTCAGGCAATGTTTCTTTCTGCATTTATCCTGATGACTTAAAGTGAAATAATTCTACTAGCCTAGCAATTTCCTCTGTTAAACAGCAGAAATCCAGGGGTTTCTGGATTCATCAGGTCTGAAAACCACAGGAACTGGCAAACTACAGTTGCCTGCAGCATAAAGTTGACAAAGAGCATGGGAGGAAGAGAGTTAGAAGCTATGGATCTTTTCAGCTGCATCCCAAGTACCTTACATGGAAGCTTAGCCTCACTGAATTCACTGACCAGCCACTGAGTTGCTGTTCAACTCAAACAAAAGCGGATGTTTTCACATCTGTTTTAAGTCTGTTATAAAAAATGCCATCCACTGCTGTCATGCAGTATTGGTAGGGAAAATTATTTTTCCACAGTTATTCTTCACATCACTCCTCCCTCAACTTACTCCCAAACCCAGGCAGTTGCAGTTGTTGACACAATTAAACAACCATTTTTATAGTACTAGTCCCATAGTAGGTAATCTATAAAGGCTCCTTGTTTCTAAATGGGAGGGGGCGGAGGGGGGGGGATTGTTATTTTTCTTATAAATTCCTCCTGCTACCTCCTGCAGGTTTTTTACATGCAGACAGGACCTAGGACCCTTGGAGAGGCATTTTCCCCAAACAACTGAGAGCTCTGTGCCCGCATCCATCTGGGGCAGACTGAGATCACAGAACACGCACATATGTGCTCACAAAGTGCCGACGGTGAGATTCAACTATCAAGACACCATCCTTGAAGTACAGCTTATTCTCTTTAACAAGATGCTTCCAAGTGAAACATACCATGGTAGCCCTGCTGGATGAAAGACTGGCTTCAGCAGCACAGCTTGTTTGAGAGATTGCCACCCCAGCTGGCCGCTCCGTTCCCAGCCCACAGACTGCTGACCCTTCCTCTTCTTCCCACACTCCAGTTGTGCCTTCACGATTACTCGCAGGGCTGCAACCAAACTGCATGGCTGGAATGACCTGCATTAACAGTAACTCCCTTCCTATTCTCACTGGGAGGTTTAGTCTAAATCGAGATCCTTTCAGGAACCCACTCTGAAGTACAGCACTGCAACATCTGTCCTGGCACAGCCCCAGCAGTGGCCAACCACCACACATCAACCCTTCCCTCTAAGACAGTCACGAATAGATGAGACCTCGCCACTGAGACAACAGCGATCATCTTCTTTCCTAAATTCTGGCTCAGAAATACTTCCAACTGGTTTGCTGCATCTGAAAATCTTTCCAGACCAAATAACCAGTCCAAAGCAGATGACCAGCATGGAAAATTTCAAGTTCAATTTCCAGCTCGTACTTGAGAAAGCTACAAACAACTGAAATAGTCTTAATTAACTGAAAACAACAGGCAACCTCGGCTACAGATGCTCAGTCTTTTATAACTTGAACATATTATACTGATTTTTATTCAATAGCATTCTGTTTTTTGCTTTTTCTCCTGAAGATCACTAGAAAGTGTTTTGTGCAGGTTAACATTATAGAAATCTTTTCTCTAAAAGATAAAAGAATACCTTCTAAAAGGTATTCTCTCAAACTGATTGATACTAGTCCTAAGAGCATATAAACTAAAGCACTAAGCATAACCAGAAGACTCAAGCTCTTTTTCCATACAAACTAGCTGGTTTTTTTAAGGCACTAAGGTCCAAGAGCACTTTTTTAAGGCACTAATCCTGACAGTCCAAAGAGGCACCTACAAAAATGAAAGATGAGAAATTCTATTCGAGAGACTAACTCGTTCCTCTTGTAGAACTCATACTTTTGTATCTGTTCAAACAAAAGGGAAAGCAACCATAGAAATCTTCTTTCCTGGCTCATTCCAAATCTTTTGCAAGGGAGAAAAAAATGACATTATGGTTATCATCCAGAAATAAAAGAATGGAAACTCAAAACCTCCATCTCTTACCATCAGCTTCATAGTCTTGACTACCACCTTTCCCTTCATAACACCACCAGACTTAAGACAGACATTTCAAGAAATTACGAGAAAATCTGCTACCCTCCTACCACAAATTTAAATGAGAGAACACCGCAGTCTGAGCAGAACATCCCCAAAGCACCTCCTGCATCTGCAAATTTATGCAAAATAATGTACAGGGATTACTCGTATTGCTGTAGATTAGAACACTGGCACTAATATGCTTTTGGAGTACTTCTCAGGACAACAATGGTTTTGCAGAAGAGTCCTCCATGCCAGGCCCAAAAGAACACACCACAAAAAGAGGGTTTTTCAGATTGCATCCAAGGTTTCAATCACCTATTCAACAACAGAAAGCAAACAGGGATGCACAGTAAGTGGGGGCTGCCAGTCTGAGACAAACATCAGTAGTGTCAGACCACACTCCAATCACCTTCAGTGCTACGTGGTAGATGAATGATGTATTGTATGGACAAAGGCATTTTTCAACAAAAGGGACTCTCTCAGAGCTCATCTTTCACAGTTCAGCAGAGTAGTGACGTTACCAGCATAAGTGATTTTAAATACAATGTCCATTATTTCACAAACAGTTAAAAAAATAGATCTCACTGTTAAATCTTTCCTTTAAAACCACAGATGGACCCACAAGAAGTGAGCTTGTCCAAACTCATTTACACTAACTCCCACTCCACTCCAAAATGCACTCCCACAGAGGATGTCTTTAATGCTGTGTAGCAGTTTCTTCTTTCCACTCCAGAAAAGTTCAGCAGGTAACTGAAGAGTCTTCCTGGGGTTTTGCGCCTTAACTGAACATGAAGTTTACAAATAATTCCTGCTACAAATTCTTCATGCTACCTCCTCTAAAGCACCCTTTATGCAGAGGAACAACTTAATGCTGAGCCAGAACTGCTGTTCCTCTTCAGAATGAGGATCAGAACTTAAGTTCCATGTTTTGAGGTCTATTCACACCCTGCTCTGGTAAGAAGCATTAGCACAGCAGAAATGCTGGGGAATTATCTGGCTTTTCTGGAGGGAAAAAAAAAAAAAGGAAAAAAAAACACACAGAAAAAGAAAAAATAGAGTTAAAAACCTAATATTCTGTATAATAAAAGTTTGTATACTGTTCATATTGTTGTCACATATTACAGTGCAAATAAAGAGTCATCTTTGAAGCAAACTAGCACAAAAACCCACATTTTATCACAGAAAAATGCAGCATCTAAAATACAGATGAAGCCTACTATAAAATTGTTGTGCCATGGTGAAGTCTGAGCTCTTCATGCTACAGATCTAAAACACAAACATATTTGTGTTTGAGGTCAGCTTTCAAATTCAAGAATAAGTCTGAATTTTGTAAGAATTATTATATATTTGGACTTTTGGATTCTTTAGTTATCTATTATTAGCTGGAGTTTAGTTGTCAAGACAACAGTTTCCACTTCTACGAAATGCTTGGACTGCCAGCAAAATGTAACAGTCAGTATCAAAAGGCCACCAGATTGGTCACGTCTACAGCCAGGAAATAAGAATATCTCCTGAGAGTAAGGCCAGGCTGCCACCAGAACAATGGCAATCAAACACAAGGAGACTGGATATTTCTGAATGACCCACCCAGGAGAAACAGAAGGATTCAAGGGGCAATCCACCTCACACAAGATCTGCTGGCCTGCTCGGCTTCTGTGCAGTGCATTACTACAATGGCCACCCCGAAGCAGAGTACGGCGTGTGTAACATAATCGATGAAAGTACGTGTTTCAATAGAGAAAAAACTGGATTTTACTTATCAGAGATATCATAGGATACAGTAAAAAACACCCCAAAAACATCATCATGCAATGAATTCTTCTTACCCAAGAATTTATAGTCAAAGGAACACAGCAGTTAGGTACTGAACATAGTCCACGCAGAAATGTGGGGGAGAAAGGAACATGCTCCCAAAATTAGGTCAAGCCCAATATCAAGAAAGAATGTGAACAGACACTTACAATTTTTCTTTTTTTTTTTTTTTGGACTATGTGATGTAAGCATGATAGCAATAAACATACTGCAACATGAGTTACACCCAAAATCCATAACTCAGAAGGTTCCTGTATGCCCACAAGTCACCACTGGGAAACCCTGCCAACATGCAGTTTAGTTTTTGTAAAACCAAGTACCTAAGGATCACATCTATTTCCCTTATGCTTTTTTTTCCCCTCAAAGTATTTTGTATCAAGAAAAAACAAAAAACCAGACACAGCAGACCAACATATTGAAATAATGTGATATCCTTTTAGAAGCCCCAGACTTGGACTCTTCACCGTGTGACTGTGTGAGCACAGACAAGACAACACACAGCTCCCTGGCAGACAGGTGTCATGTGCTCCCTCTCACTCATCACCTTCAGCTTTCCATGAGCCACAGGTTGAGACAACAGCAGAACCATCTTCCCCAAGCATTTTCCCCACCCAACTGGCATTCATTCAGCACAGGGGAAAAGGACAGAGGGAAGGATAGTCACAGGCAACTGTGCACAGAATACTCTGAAGGGCTGAGAGCCAGTTAGTATCAGTCTCTTCAAAGATCCACGTGCCTCATTTTTTTCTTTATATGTAATGTATGTCTCCATGCGTACACAGCTCCCCTACGCACTCATCTTCTGCCTTTTATCTCCTTGTCTCTCTAAATAGACACTTGCTGTAGCTTAAGAGAAAGTAACTGTACCCTAACCCCAGCCTCAGAGGCAACCTTCCCCTCTGATGCAATGCTTCATAATTATTTCCAGTTCTTAGTCAGAACATTTATTTTGTTGCAAGAACAGCTGGGAATAACCTACCTGAAAGTATCGATATTAGTTCTTGTTAACTCAGTTTGCAGGGAGCCAGAATAGCTCACTGGCAGCAAAACTCGGTGGAGAAGGAAAGGCAGGGAGGGAAAGGAAGAACAGAACATCAAAGTACCAATAACCTCCTCAGTATGTCATCCTGAGGGATACGTGGGGAAGTTATCTGGCAAATTGGAAACAGTCCTCTTGGACAACAGGCGCTTTTGTCAAATTAGCATTTCCCAGGATGTGAGAGTACTGTTGCCTGCATACCTATGTTGGAACAGCTCCTCAGCTCAGTGAAGGCATCAGACACTCCTTTGCCAGATTTAAATTTCCTAACCTCTCTTTTTCAGGCTTTTATTTTTATCTCACAGGTTATTTTCAACATATGGAAAAGTAACCTCTTATTTCTGAGCCAATCATGTCTTTGCATTAAACGGGCCAGTGATAATCTGTTCAGAAATGTTTCTTTTCCTTTAGGTTTCTGTATTAACTTCCCACCACAGGCTGAAACCTACACATCATAAGGAAGGTTAGTAAACCTGAGTTGCTGTTCTTAATTATCATTTCATATTAAGACTTAAAGAATATATTTTTCCTTTTTATTGTTGTTAATGGTCATCGCTCCTTTCAGTATCTTTGATAATACATTGTAAACATCATACAAAAATTCAGCATTTCAACATCTGACATTGCATTGTCTTTGATCCCTAACAATAAAACAAGGTTCTTGGATTGCTCAAAATACACCAATTCCTAAATTTGAGCAATAAACAATATTGTCACGTTGTATTAATGTCCCTGTGGTCCTGGTTTTAGAAGGGAAGATCCTTTCCTCCTGAGAAGTTAATCATCTTGTTTTGTATCTGGCATAACATATCAGAAAATCACCACGGTCTGTGAACACTGCTGAAATTACACTGCTAACATTCCCCTTTCAAACAGCCACAATCCAAAGCCTACCTAGCTGCTGGGACCCTTCTACTAACCTTAAGTCAAAGCAGATTTTTTTTCTTACACACACCCCACATCATAAAGTACCAAGATGAGCATTCCTAAAGCTTTGTACAGCACAAATCTTGATGTGTTCAATAGCTCTCCTCACATCAAGAGGACCTATATTTGCACAGACACAATATGCAGTCACTTAAAACATAAGGACATTTTCCCCCTCACAGACATGAACAGAAGTTCAAATTTGAATATATCCCACACTTTCAGTTACAAACACAGACTTGGGTATAAAAGGAGAATCCGTATTGAGAGTAGTCAACACGTTTTCTTGGTTATAATCTCACTTGAGAACCGTTCTCTTGCCAATGAACACAGCCAGCCATCAGTATCAGCACAGGGCTCCTGCAGAGTTAGTACCAGTAAATTTGCTTTCCTGAAAATCATATCTAGGAAGTACTTAATTTAACCTCAGTCATCTGGCAAGCTGAAAAGAACTGGGAAGAGAGGAAATTTATGTTTTATTAAAAAAATTAAAATAAGTCACCTAAAAAGTACTGATCAGGGAAAACAGTTTGCTGTGTATTGGTTGATAACCACACTTCCATCTCTTCTACTCTCCCTGTTTTCTTGACAACTGTTAATATGGAGTTAGGAACAGGAAGAGGCCACTGGGGAGTTTTATGTTCTCTTTTTTAATGAGGAATTCAAACCACAGGACCAAACTATCCTCTTGCAATGAAATAAGTTAACAATTCATGTTTGATCCCTTCTTCAGTTTTTAATGAAAATGAGAGCAAAGTTGGTGGCAAACAAGTGACAAAGTTTGCCACTTTTCTGCCATCGTGGCAAAATTTCTTGCAGTAGCAGGATGACATAAAACCTGCATCCCATACCGAGCCCAGAGATTACCTACTCAAGAAGGCTACTTAAATAATCACAAAGTCAAATTCAGACCTGGTACCCAGGAAACTCTTACTGAGCTAAGATTCCCAAAGTCTGTGGAAGTGGATTGATAAATAGCCTGAACTACAGTGACAAGAAGATTTAGAAGTCATCTTGGTGGTTCTGGGTGACAGATGACAGTCAAGAGCAGTGTGCTGGTTGCAGCTGGGGCAGAGTTAAATTTTCTTCACAGTGGCTGGTATGCGGCTGTATTTTAGATTTGTGATGAACACAGAGTTGATAATATAGAGATGTTTCTGTTGTTGCTGAGCAGGGCTTACACAGAGCCAAGGCCCTTTCTGCTTTCTGTATTTCCACAGTGGTGAGGAACCTGGGGGTGCATGGGAAACTGGGAGGAGACACAGCCAGGACAGGTGACCCAAACTGATCAAAGGGATGTTCCAGACCATATGGCATCATGCTCAATATAAAAAGTGGGGAAATAAGGGGGAAGGGGGAGACATTTGGAGTGATGGAGTTTGTCTTCCCAAGTCACTGTTACACATGACATGAGGGGGCCGTGCTCTCCTGGGGATGGCTGAACACCTGTCTGCCCATGGGAACCAGTGAATTATTTCCCTTTTTTGCTTTGCTTGCGTGTGCAGCTTTTGCTTTCCCTATTAAGTGGTCTTTATGTGAACTCACGCGTTTTCCAGCTTTTACCCTCCTGATTCTCTCCCCAGTCCCACGGGTGGGGGAGTGAGCGAGTGGCAGCGTGGGGCTTGGTTGCTGGCTGGGGTTAAACCATGACAACCAGCCAGTTTAATTAAACAGTAATGGACAGGAAATGGAGTCTTACTCCTTCCTTAAACTTTTGAGATAGCACGAATCTAACAGCTGCTCATGCAAAAAGAAGAGCAGCAACAAATTTTTTTTGTAAAATTATTAGAAGCCTCTGCAATATATGCTTCATGTTAGGTTGTTTGTTAGGGTTTTTTTAAGTCCGTGCCACAGTTCACAGTGGATTTCAAATATTCATGAACTTTCACTTCAACTTTTCTACATGCTAATTAACATAATTATATGCATCACAAGCATGCTTGGGTTTTGCATTATCCATATTTCTCTACCCCATTTTATCAGTAATTTTCAATTACTCGGGATATTGTATTTGTACCATTTACAGTCTCTCTAAAAAGATGGAAAAGGTGAATAAAATCCGTAACTTTTTATTTAACGTTACCAGATAAAACTGTTCTCAGACAGGCATCATCATGAATAATTGCTCAACAATTATTCATAATTACAAAAAATGAAAAAAAAAAAATTTAATGACCAGCTCTTTGCAGGACCATTTGAGACTACAAAGGGAATACAGTGTTCACAGCATAGGCACAAAACCAGCACAGAGGAGACTGCACAATGGTACTCACTCCCCTTTAATCAAACTCTAATCTGGTGGGTTTACATTCTGACGTAGTTTTGGTGAACACAGATATACCTAATTACAACATGACTTGTTTACCCAGCAGCATACAAGGTTTTGACTGTAAAAGTGATGTTCACAAAACAAATGCACCCTGTAGTATGTAATTTGCTTTGATATGAAAAACCTTAAACAAAAAAATTATACTGTGCCAGCAATCAGACAGCTAAAATGAAATGTAAAAGGCAGCTAATTGATTCAGCAATAAATAGCACACACTTGAAAATAAAGTCAGTGTTTTGGTATCATTTACCATGTCTAGTAGGTCAGACTTTGATGTGATAACTCACTACTGAAGTCAGACATTGTGTCCATCCTTAATTGTGTCTGCTGATCCACGTTGAAATGAGCCTGCTGGATTTTACAGCATTCAGGCCTATCACACGTTCAAGCTCACCAAAGAAACTTTTCAGGCAGAAGTCAATGGTTTTCGCTTATTTTCCAAGTCTTTTTTTCTTTTTTTTTAATTTAAGTAACATAAAGGCTATACCACAACGCAGTGCCAAAGAGAAACCACTCAGCATAAGGACTTTCAGATGTCTATGTAGATCCATTTTTTTTCCTTATTCTGAGTATCCAAACACAAAGACAGGACTTAAAACTCTACCACTGTGAGATCCAAGCAACAGGCATTCCACAAATTATTCCAGAAAGATGTACCACCATCCTACATTCCCTTTTTTATCATTATGTGTTAAAACACTACTTTAGTATACATAAACTAAATTGGATAAGACAGTCCAATTTTATGTTAATTACTTCAGTAGCTGTCAAGCACGTAATCTTCTTCTGAAACACAGCACTTCTGCATCACTGGACAGGAACATTTAATGACAAGGAAAACATACTCATCCATATATACGAAGTGCTGGAAGAAGAAAAACACTTGGCTAATGAGACAAAGACCTGACATAGCCAGTGCCAAGCTCTTCAGAAGCAAAACCTCATTTGGGTTTCTATTAATCTCAACTCTAAGAGAACAGAAACATAAAAGTGGGCTCCAAATGGTTCTGTACAAATCTCTTTCCATTAAACTACATGGGATTAGCAGCAGGTAAACACAACTGGGAAATCAGCAGTACAAGATACAAAAAAATTAGTTAAGATCTTGCACATGTAAGCATCTGTACATGTAAGAAATAAGGAAAAGATTCATATTTCTAGCTACAGACTCAGATAAAACATATCCAACGCATGAGATAAATCAGGAAGATGCCCCATCATTTCTATACATTAATGTATTCTCTTACGTGGTTAAACAAATACGAAGAGGAGTGAAGCAGTGGAACAGAATGAAGCTTCAAAACAACTGAGTTTTAGCAATACCCCTAATCAAGTTCCAAATTTGCAGTGAAAATGCAAAGAAAGTTAAGGCACTCTACAAAAATTCAAATCCAAAACAAATAAATGTAACTAAGATAAAGTAAAGAAGTTCTTCCCAAACAAGAAGTTATTGGTTCTTCTCAGAAATACTCCTGCAGATCTGTTTTCCATCAGAAAATCCAATGCATCAAAACAGAAATACTTCCTGTAAAGTACCCTTTTGATGACACAATAATAAAATGAAAACTGAAGCAGGCACTTTAAAAGGTAGAAATTTATAAAATTTCATAGCTTTATGACTTCTAATTATTTTTAAAATTTTATTATGCATGGTATCGTACAGGAGTAAAGAATGCGTCAATCCAATGCAAATGTAATTTTTGTGGAAAACTACAAAAATGCTTTTTTCATTCTGTTTTAAAACAATCGAGTTTTGATCTTGTAAGCTTTACAGCAAGATGTAAAATCCCTTTCTCTCCAAAAGCTTAATCAAAGAAGCTTGACTCTGACCAAGCAGAGTTATCTCTGAGAGGACTTCTATGTTTTTATAAGGTGATAGGGAAAAGATGCTTTTATTTTATTTAACAATGGATAGTAGCTCTGTGACAAAAGGAATACAAATAAATATACGTAAGTTCATATCAGTAGAGAATTGTCAGCTGTTTCCCTTCTCAGAAGGGAAACTACAACATTCTTTAATTATTTAGAACATCTCAAGGAAATAATGTTGCTTTACTTTAAACACATGCAAGAGTTTTCAGATACTCTTAAGATAGTCACTTCCTCTCACTTGCAAGTAGAGTTGTGTCAACTTTGCCTTTTCTGGCACTTACTTAGCATTTTTAGAATTAACATTCTCTTTTTTCATGCTTTATTTTCTTCCACTGACCTTTACTGCACTTCTACCCAAACAGAAGCAATTCAAAACATACAAAAAACCACCGAGTTTTGAAAATTAAAATCTAAATTACAATTTCTAGATTCAAAAGTATTTCTTCAGAAAAGCCTTAGTCCTGTTACTGCAGATTGGACTAGAACTCCAGAAGGTTCCTTCTGACCTGAATTATACCACAATTCTCTTTGTAGCACTAGAGGATGAAGCAAAAGTGAGTACAGTTCACCTCTTCAATCTCTACACTCCTCCATGGAATTGTCCTGATTTCACTTTCACCTACTTTTTCAGCTTAGAACTGCTAATATGCACACACACACGCACAAAAAAAAAGTTTTACACCTGTAAGAAGAGAGGCCTCTAGTGTGCAAGAAAGCAAATTTTTTTCTGTGCCTTACTTATGATCTGTTTTTCACCTGTATTTAGGACTGGCATTGACTACTGATTTTTTTTTCCTTGAAGTTCACTAAGTATTTGTATCCGTCTGGTATTTTAAACAACATCTGTCAGGTAAAATTTACCAAACTCAGTAGATACCACTATGTTGGCTTCAATCCATATTCAGAAAAAGCTACGACAGTGTCTCGATCCCACTGAAATCCATGTGAAGCTACATGTAAACTTCCTTGCAAGACATGGATGAAGATTCACTGGATCCAATTCTACAGTGGTTTGAATACACATTTGCATTTTTCCACATTAAATTCACTAGATTGCCTCAACACAGATTAATATAATTGCCATTAACACAAAACATTCTTTGCATCTAAATTTGCATTTCTCCTGCTGTTTTGTCCCCTTCTCACCTCAAGTCTGACTCACAGAGATTAGAAATTAGATCAACCTAGAATTTACAAAAGTGACTTGTCCTTTTTGGACTACAAAATGAGCAAACCAGTGGGATAGAGTGACTGGAAAATTAAGAAATCAATGACAGTCAGTCCTAGTGTGCTCTATTTACCTCAGTAAGAATTGGAGTTTCTGAAGTTTATGGAGCTGGTCTTCCCACAGTATATTTCCAGCATAATTCCTGGAGCTCTGACTTTCTGCAGGGCCATCTGAGACTACAAATATCTAGAATCTGTATGCTGAAGGCTGTGAACCCCTTAGTCTTGAATAAACACTTCCATTAGATTCACCGAGTGCAATAATCACCTGGTTTGTTCCATGCAGCCGGGTGAAATGTTTACAGTGCCAATTCCAGCTCTGACCGCTGCAGGAGGAAATCCTCACACAGCCCCGTGTGCTAAAAAAATACCCTAAAGCAGGAGCAGCCTGATTGGATTTCTCCACGCAGCTCAGGTCACCCAGGCCTTGCCAGTCTGCTGATCCCTCCGCCACCAGACACCTGCCCTGCACGGGCTCCCCGCACGGCAAGGCTGGAGCCGCCTCCCCACAACGCGCTCACTCGGAATTTGGGAGCGCAACCTCCCGAGGGAGACAGATCAAACCCACCGAGCCACAAACTTCCTGACATTTTCCAGAGCGGACAGGGTTTTTTTTCTCCAGAGCAGGGAGGTTTTGGTATTAATTTGAACAGGGAGGAAAGCTGGAGTCTGCTCCGCAGAAACATCTAGTCAAATAAATACGTCATTAAGCTAACTAGCTACAGGATTGTCTAGCAGATGGATGACATCTTGGTTGCTAGTGGAACACTTTTCTATAGCCTTGTTTGAGGCAGACACATATGGCTCTCCCAAGCATTGATGCAAGCTCCCAGATGGACTAGATCATTGCTGACACCTTATTATAAATCCTAGAGATGAAAGAAGGGAGCACAATTTTTGAATCACAACACAGGACTCTAAAATATTCAGACTTCCTAAAAATCAAATTTACAACAGAATATCTTAACTTCTTTATGTTGAAAGAAGCTATTTCTAACTGAACGGAAAATAGGGCAAAATTCTGCATCAAGAAACACTAGAAAAGCCTTGAGGAAGCTTAAAAGACCAGAAGATCCTTAAAGTAAATGTATATCATAACTACGTGTATGGAGTTACCAATATTACAGCTCTAAGGATGCAAAAAATTATCTGCTGTGCAGCTGCTACTGACACCAAAGAGTTTCCATCTGCAATTTCTTTGATTGCGGTGGAAGGGGAAAGGAAAGAAGAGGAAGCCACTTAGACATTACAGATGCATCTCTGTAATGTCTGTACCCTAAAGGACTACCAAAAAAAAAAAAAAAGAGAGAGAGAAAAGAGAGAGAAATCTAGCCCCAGGAGCAACAGGAAAACTAGCAGAACTATGTGGGAGATTGGGAGATAACAGAACCAGTTGCACACATCATTTGGCTTTTTGTAGGTGTCAGGGACACCTGAGAACATCTCAAGTACACCAGGGTACTACAGTACATTTTACACATCAAAGTAGAGGCAGGAAAAAATCTTCTTTTGACACTTTCACACTGTGAAAAGAGACTATCCTTAGCACCCATAAGAATTTGACTCTTCAACTTACCCCAATGGAAAACTCAAAGTGTGAGGAAGACGACTTGCTACATATATTCTCTCTAATGTCTGCTGCACCATGCAAACTGAGAAAGTTGCATCTTGAGACTGTTGTAACTATGTGACAAAACTTCTCAAAACCGAACCAACTCAGTGATTCTGGGAATATGACAAGAACTCTGTACATTCATGAGTGAGAGAGATGCTTAAGCTGCTAAAATTTATCTGCCTCCGCTGCAGTGGCCATAATCTTAACAAGCATGCAAACATCTTGGAACAATCAGCTAAATGTGGGACAGCTAATAGAGCATAACACTGCCTCTTATTTTTTCAGACAGACAACTGTACTTTCAGGATCTTCAACCATAAAAGAATTTCAATGTACTGAAGTCAGAGTGGCTCCCAAGTTTTCCTTCACAGCTTTTAGTGTGGCTATTATCTTCTTGACCAACTGAAAATTCAGAAGATTTTTCTTACAGGGAGAATACAGCAATCCTTCAACTACCTCATAAAATATAATATTTAATTTAAAAAGGGACAAGGGTAACCTTTTCCTAATCTCTACCTCCATCACATCATGCAGCTCCAGAGAAATGTCCCGGAAAAGTCTCGATTTTGTAAGGGTCACTTACACAAGAGTGTAGGAAGAACAGAAGGTCCAGCTATGCACACTGCATCTGCAACTACTGCAACTGGACAGTTCCCCTTCCCTGCAACACAGCTCCTTCTGGGAGGCAAGGTCAGCTCCCTTCTTTCTCAGAACCCTGAAGAATATATGGTTCACTGTTCATTTAAATGTTTTGGAATTTAAAAGCTTCAGGAGATTCTTTCCTATTTGTAAGAGTTCCTATGCAAGACACAGGGAACTGCAACTTGCAAACCTCTGTGGTCAAGGCTGACATGAAAAGGGGTAAATTAAAGACTTTAGGCAACAGAGGTTTGGGTTCTTCTGAGGTGCTCCATCAGATGAACTCCAGACTGAAAAGAAAGGGGAAGAGAGATATTAATTGGTATCCACAAAAGCATGATAGAACACAGCTCCAACTAGAACCAGACAGTTTCTGGGCTCTCAAAGCAGACAAACCGCATAAAACTCCAAATTTCTGACCAACTGAAGGCTTCAGTTTTAAAAATGTCAAATAGAACATATTTTTTTCTTAGTTATAATTTTTAAAAGAATGACAGTTTCAAAAGGTAGATACAGAGGATTACTGCAGGTCTCCAAATACGAGGCGAGTCCATGAGGGATTTCTTCAACCCCTGACTTTGCAGCAGACTTCTCTTGAAGGCTATCCAATGAAACCACATGTTCCTAGAAACACAGCATCCCTGGTCACAAAGTGGGATCCTTGGCAGTTTAGCTCTGTGACAAGGACCCTGAAAACACCAAGACTCTGGCCAAAACAAGTTTACCAGGAATCAAAGAGAAGTTGCATCTTATTTTGATTTCGGCCAAAGTCTGTCAAATCGAAAATATTTCCAATGAAACATCACAATTTCAATGAATTAGCATTTTCTGCGTAAATTACATCCACTTGAAAGTTTCCAATTAGGTCCACCAAGATGCCTCTTAATAGCAGCATCCTGAAAACCGATCAATAACAAGCAACATGGAAGAAAGTTGAGATAAATGAAGTACAGTGTAAAACACTGAAGTTACAGCATGGTAAACATCCATGTCGAGAGCCTCTCAGTTGTACACTGACATGTTTAGATCATGTAATTTAACTTATGTTCTGAATTACGTTCTCCATCAGATGTAAAATGATCTTTGATTGATTCAAGTTAAATATATATGGCTGTTCTGTATTCAGCAGAGCATTCACACACAAGTTTAACATACTTTAACATACACATCCTGACCCGACACTTCAAGTGATTTGCTCTGGTGTCTCCATGTAGACATGATTAAAGGCTTTTATCCCCAACTGCTAACAATACCCAGGGGAGAACAGGGAATGGGAAAAGGCAGAGTCTATTGCTGGTTGCATGTTCAACTGAAGAGAGAACTCAGAGTTTCAAAAGACACTTTCAGAATACCTTGCACACCTAACTCCCACTCTGCAAACTAAAGAGGTCCTCTTACTCCTCTCTATACTTCTTTCAATTCCTTTTGGTTTGCTATCGTTTTAGGTAATTTCAAACAAAATTATGAATCATTAACCAAATGCTTTTTAACTCATTACTGTGCATTATCAGCACTGTGATATTTCTTTCTTGAAATTTACCTATTTGCCCAGCCACGACCTGTGAGAAAAAAGAGACCAGGCTACATAGGTTGTTGGAGCTTTCTGCTATAGAAACTTTACATTATTCCAGCTGTTTTTTTCAAAAGGCTGTAAAGATCATTAGAACAGAACAGTGATTTTCGCCTACAGCTGGAAGTTAGAATCATCATCTCTGTAGCCACTGCAGATGACTTCCTCTTGCAACTGACCAGAGGTGTATCTCCCTAAACCTTGGTACATTAATCCCTGTGCTAAAAAGTTAGACCACTGTTGCTATCAATCTAACAAGGCACTGTAAGAATAAAAATATTTGTAAAATGCTTTGATGAGAAAGCTTTGCCATAAGGTGCTAAGTAGAACAGGTCAAATAAAGCACACATTTGACAAACACTGGCAGTATTTCTGTTCATCAACAGATGGTTGCTTTAAAAAAAATTTATTATTATAAGCTATGTGAAAGTAGCCACCAAACAGTACCTGTATTCAACATTATGCAAGCTGCTTTAATTGGACAGATGGATCACATGTTAGAGGCTTCCCAATTAAATACGGATAACTCATACTTTAAGACATTTTAAGTGAAAATAGGGTACTTGCAACAAGTTAAATCTCAAATGTGCTGTTTCTAAAAGCCTGCTAGAAAGGTTATTACAACAGTAAGGGGAACGTGAGAGGGTCACAAAACCAGAAAACATCTCTGTTGGAAATATCCATAGAACTCCCTTCCACCTCACTTCTAATATCTATATAATTTTGATGAGGAATTATAGTCAACACAAACCTTTTGTAAAAGAAGACATCGACACATAAACTGCACTGGCCAACAGATGCCATTAGTCAGCCCAAGTCTAATTTTTATATGACCAGGTGCAATCTTGAATTTATGAGTACTGAACCTTACATGCATACATTTCTACAAAGGCTCAATTTTCTTTTGCTTAGCTCTTGTGGAGCAAAACCTACAGAACCAGTCATCCACTGAGCTGAGACTGTAAGGGAAGAACACACACCAATGTGGTATCTCACAGAAGGCGCCAGTTCAACAGCTATGGAGATTAAGTTGTGTTATTTATAAGCGTTCCTCACATTTTCTCTCCCACACCTTCTGCTGTGCTCCTCAACTCTGACCCATAGGGCAGAAGCCAGGGAACTCGCTTTTGTCTTTTGAAAATCCCAAGAAACCATGGCAAACATCCAGCTGACACTCTGTATAGTACAGGCCCAAATACACTCTACGGATTAGCATCACTTCACTCAATAATGGTTAAGCACAAGGTGAAGCAACACCATTTACACCCAACAGTTTAAGAAATACTGTTACTTTCAGGCAATTACATACACTGAGTACATCCCTACCAGATACAGGACTAACAGACGCATATTAATTCTTGCTTCATGTGTCATTAACACCTAATGGAATGTTCAGAGGTGTTTACAAGTCCAAAGTAATAATGGATCACTCTTAATTAATGCACGGAAAAAATTTCCTGAAAGTCTCAGTGGAAGAAGGCGGCTGTTAAAGAGATTGCTTCATATCTCAGTCACAGACTGCCCCCTCCTTTCCCTCTATGAAATGGAGAACAAGTAGGTAACAGGTGTGAAAAACCAAAATAATGGGCTCAGCCACACAGCACAAAGAGATAATTATAAAAGAGTCACACATTTTCCTTCCAATAATCTTTGAAAACAAAAAGAGTGGAACTTGTATTCAAGTACTGGTGCTGAAAATTGAAGACAAAACACAGTACCCTTATAATGGCATATGCTAGATAACATGAGTCAACACTCAACACTTATTTTAGAATTCTATGTACGTTTCAGGGTTTATCCAGAAGAAAACACTATTTTCCAGTCTTTTCTGGAAGAGAGAGATGGGGACGGAGATTCTAGTCTTATTTTATTAAGCATTAACATTTGTTCTAACAGAAACCCTAAGAGAATTCTGTACTGTCCCCAAAATCACAACTTAAATACACTCAGTGATCCAAGGTTATGACAGAGTCATTCAAACCTCAAGGTATTTCTCATAGAAACATGCAAAAAAAAGGCACATCTTCCCCAAAGGTCAGTACATTACAATTTCAGAACATAGAAACTAAATGAAATACCGAATTAAAAAAGAATTGAAATCTCCGCATTCATCTTTTACAGGCAATAGAAGTTCACTATCATGACTACATTTTTTCAGAAGCAGATTTATTATCAGTTTTTAACAAAAAGGGTACAAGGGTGTTTAGCATGCAAGACACCAGGAGATGGAAAGACCAGGACGTTCCAGCAGATATTTCATCAACCTGCTCCATTCTCATGTGCAGCATTTCAGCAGTGTATCTTTCCTAGGCAATACCGTCCTGCCTTTTAGAACTAATCCAAAACACATGCTGGATTTAAAATGTGGTTACAATGTCCAACATTCTCTTTGCTTGTTTTCCTGGTCCTATAGACAGCCAGGAGTCAGTGTCAACACAGATAAAACTTTGCAAAGATCCCCGCACAACTGGCAAAATACACTTGTCCTTTTATCCACTGCAACCAGCATGGAAGTCCAACGAAGTTCAATATTTTCATTTCTCAGCTCACCTTAGGGAAACCAAACAAAATCAAACAGGAGCATCTGGATTTCGATTTAGTCCTACCCAACAGTACTCATCAAGTAGGTGCCACTGCTCTAGTGAGTAGACTTCCTCTACAGAGGAACAGTTCTCCAAAATGGTAAAATATACAACTGAAACCTGTACTGAAAACCAGGTAATAAGCATATATGTTTACAAAATTTATCCATGTGCAAAAAAACTCCTATTAGAATTATTTTTTATTTTAAAAATATTTTCTGTCATGCCTCCCATCCAAATGTCTATTTATAAACTTGTCTATGGAGGACTAATGTTTTTTTTGGATGGGTAAGGGAAAACTAAAGCCTGGGAAAAAATACTGAAAATGTTCATGCTTTAAATGTCTGAAATAGTGTTCAGTTCAGATTATAACTAAGTTCGCTCAGCCAGCTTTTAAGACTAAACATCTGATTCAACACAAACCAACAGATTCTGGTTTTAAACGGCACTCTTACGGAAAAATACCTCATCTGGGTGAATGACTGATTCTTTTAACAGTTATCTAGCCATCAGAGGATCTATTACACCCGCAATTCTATTTAACATGTAGCAAAATGTAAGCTCAGCAGCATCAGCAGAGCCCCCACCACAGGTTTACCCTGAGCAGAGGTGTTCTGGAAGCAGTAGTTTATCTATCCCTGCCATGTAACTTTAACAGCCGCTCTGCGTGGATGCTGGCAATCACTGACTTCCATTGTCCCCCACATTGTCTACCAACGTTTTCAGATGCTTTTCAGTTTTAGCAGATAATAAAATGTAAAATCACTATCGTTTCTATCCTTTTTTGGTGCTCTCCTCAAAAAACTAAGCCCCCTAACTCATCAACTGCTCTCCTAACAAAACTGTATTTCTGTGAGAACACAGCTCTCTCAATTTGAAGCATCCAGACTCCTGCTCCCAGCAAGTTTCCAAAATCCTGTGGTAAGGATTTCTGATCAGTTTCTCTGCAAAACGCAGACATTAAAAATAAATTATGGGTGTTGATGTGTCGCCTTCCCAGCCCTCTCCCCACCGCATGCACTTCCACCCCCAGCTCCTTTGCTGGTTTTCATGCAGATTTGTGCCAGACATTCGGCATCCTCATTAAGTGGTGTCTGGCAACCTGCCTAAGCTTTAGTGGGTTCTGGGAATGCCAATACATTAACCAGAGGACTTTTTGCATACCCTGGAGAGGTTTTTATTCTAGAAAAGTCAACCATTTGGCACTAAGAAAACTTAAACTTACTTCAATCTAGGAAAGCTCTCCATTGGCAATAAGAAGAAAAAATGCATTTACATTTCTTCTTAATTTCTGTCTCCTACCTGAAAGAAATGTTTGATGTAGAGTATGATCATTCAAACACAGTTTAAAAGGTCAGAGTGTTCTCTGTAGCAGGATTTTAGAGAAAAGAACAACAGATATGAACAACACAGACACAGCACAACATCAAGAAAATTATTCATTTTCAGTCCCTTGTCTCTTGTGACCAAAATAATCTTAATCAGGATGATTAAATTTACCCATTATTATGATGAGTGATAATGAATGGTGATATGGGTGCTTGGAAATTTCCATTGCTTAACTAAACAGTAAGAAAAAGCATTTAGTAAAATGCATCTACATTTAGCATGCTCCAAATACACTAAATCAAAGCATACACTACAGAAATGCATATATTAAATAAATATAGATGATGAATACCGAGACATTCTGCCAGCAGGAAATACAGGACACACTGTAATGTCATGCTCCTATTCACCTGCAAGCATTCTTTCTACTGCTGTCCATTTAGAATTACAATTATTCAACTGACAGACTCAGAAGTAAGCAAACAAAACTCCTCTCTAAGAGAAGAAAAATCAAATTTCTTTTTCAAATATGAGGTTCAAAAGAACACAATGGAAAAAAAAAAAGCCCATAGCTTTCCTTCACTTGAATATTCTGCCAGTGCAGCACACAGAGGAAGTGAAAGTACACTGGACAAATATGTCATTTCAAGACCACTTCTTCAGGCTTGTGTACCCAGAGAATCCAGTTCATTTCAAGAAGTCATGCAGGTAATCTGCTACCATATAGATATCACTACCCATTATTATTATAAATTTCTTCAAACTGACATTTACTTCACACTCATCATCTTTCTTTGTGCAGAAAATTGCCAACCTCCTGACATCACCTCCAAAACACCACGGTCCCTTTATAATGGCCAATTAGAACCAGAGATTCAGCAAGAATCAACTAAAATCAATTCCATTTAAATGTTTTAGTGTACTAAGATTATGTTTGGTGTGAAAGAAATTTTTAGCTATCTAGGCTGCCTTTGCTTAGATATCAACCTTCTAGGCAAGACAGCTATTCTTAAAAATAGCTGTCAACTGAGAAAAGAAAATGTATATGTATGAATCATTTCACTACAGGGTTGGATTCCCAGCAACTGATGCACCACTGTTCTGGCATCAGTGCCTTTAACGAGCAGCTGATACTAGATTGGTGCCATTGAAGAATTTCACGGTTACCACAGAACCAATCTGCAGAAAAATTCATCTCCAAACTCCTAGAAGTATTTGCATTCCATAACTGGCACCTCACTTGCAGGGAGCTGTTTTGAACCATTAAAAACCAGACAGAAAAGAAAAACTTTTCCAAGACCACTCACAAGTTAAATGCAATAACCGTGACTCCTGATGCAAGAGTTGTTGGACAGGCACACACTTTTTAACCCTTCGTTTCTCTTAGAGACTGTGCTAAGTTAAAATACTTTTAAGGTATTTCTCTATTATTTCAGTAATTGTTTACTTCTTTCTGGCACATCATATCCACATTTGGAATGTATTTCAGACGGTGTCATTGACATGAAACTAGTTCTTGGTGGAAGGGCAGCACTAGACAGGGTACTGCAGGGCAGCTGAAAGAGAACTAAATTTTGGTCAAGATAATCAGAGAGAGAACTTTCCATGCCCTCTTCCCCACCACCCCCCTCTGGCAAAAATGTGCCTTCAATGCAGGGAAAACTAACAGCTCCTCATTTCAAGTCTCAGTTTAATGTCCTATGCAAAGAAAATAGCATTTCATCTACGTAAAAATAACAAAAGGCCAGGTCAGTTCTACATTCCTAGGTTAAGCTACTGCTCAATGGCTGTAATCTTACCACATTTAATACAACTGTGCCTCAATCTTAAATCTCAATTTCCTTCTACTTCCACAAGTTTTCTTGTAACAAGAATAGGGTGCTGACGACTGAATAGAAAACTTCATCAGTCAAACGCTGCCTAGTGCCTGTAATGTTTCAGTTAACAAAAACCAATGGTCTGAAATATCGTGTCTCACACTGTTAACTCATTCTGTGTTACACACTGATCACCACTTAGGCCCACTCTGGCATCTGAGTTTACTGAAGAATATTGATATGCCTTATGCATATGCAACAGTGATCTTCACAGACCTGAGTCGAAACTAACTATGCTGGTATAAACATTGATTATACAAAAAGATGTGTTTCTACTTCTATACGTAACTGTAGAGAGCTGACACATACCATTTTGAGTTCTCCTCACGCTGGTCACTTTGTGCATCACAGTAACTTAATACCTGGTACTAAAACACCAGTACAGATATAGATGTTCAGATTACCCTCTCTATCTCAGCTAATATGGACAAGGGGATGTTGATTAGGCTGCTTCCCACCAGTGGGAAGGTTTTCCAGCAAAACTTCCCCTTTCATTTACAGCCACCAAGCCATAATACTTATATGTTCCTTAGTGGAACCCAACACGTGTGCACCATGCGCAGTAATTTAATTCTACTCAGGGGTGCATCGTATGTTATTTAGAGAGCTCTGGATCATTGCAAAGAATAGGTTTCCCAAAACATTTTCCTAGAAATGCAACTGGAAGGCAGAACTGAAGTTCTGTCTAACCAACATACCCAGGTGTTGAAGGACCAGCAAGAACACTGCCCATACTTAGGCAACATCTGTGTTCTTACCTCATCTATGACTACCAGTAATTGCCCCTTGGGCTTTCTTACCGGCAAAAACTCTCTCCCTCTTTGGCCAGCTTCATATTTATGATGCTGCAGACACTTCATTCTTCGTGCTATGTGATGCACCTTTCCAGTCCACAAATATTTTAGTGCAGGATTTTTTTTTTTTTTTTTGTTTGGAAGGATAGACAAACCTCTTAAAGGAGCTTTCCATCCTGACAAGAAGATGTCCACGTTTTTAGATGAACAAACTTTTATAACATCAAACAGTATTTCTAACACCATATAAAATTATTCACCAGATTTTTGTTCTCCTGCACAAACACCATTTGCTACTCAGAAAAGGTTCTGAATCCCACTAAAATCGGTATCATTCCAGGTGTTAAGATCTCCTAAGAAAACAGAAGTTACTTTTGCATTTTATCTGCTTCCTGTTTGTTCTTTACTGAACTTAAACCTACACACAATGGTGTGTTTGCCTCCTCAGGAAGCATCAAACCATAGCTTACGCATAACTACCTACCCACCTACATGATAGAAAACCTGGCACACCATTCAGAAATTTGGGATGCACATATTCACTGCAAACAATGCAGGCAGGCGTCTGATACAGGCAGGCAAAGCTAGACTTCTGCTAATAAACTTTTTTTTAAGGAAAAAAAAGGTACTTCATCAAATATAGGTCACTGGTGCTTGAGCCCGGCAGCCGCACTGCTGCTTTGCCTTTCTGCGAAAGTTGCCGGCCCGGCGCCGGGCGCGCACCGCGGCCGGGCATCCCCGCGAGGGTCCCCCCGCGGGGCCGGGCAGGTCCCCGGCAGCCGGGCTGTGACACCAGCCCTGAGCCGAGCGGCCGCACGGACCTCCGGCATTTACTCCGGAGCAGCCGGAGAGGGTACGTGCCGCGCACTCCGTACTCCCCAGCGCCCTGCCCGCCGCCGCGGCTCCGCAGCCCCGCTCGCCTCCGCCTCTCCTGCGGAGCCCCGGGGGTCTCCCGTCCGGGCTGCCGCTCCGGCTGCTTCCCGGGCCAGCCGGAGCAGGACGGCGGAGGGCGGCAGCGGGGGTCCCCGGAGCCCCAGCCGGCCCCCGCTATCAGCGGTACCTGTCACGCTGCCTTCGTCCCGGCCGGCACCCCCACCNAGGCGGCGCTCCCTCCCGGCCCCGCAGCCCACACTGACACCTGCCGGGTGGATGTGCGCGGCTCCGGCTCCGCGGGACCGGCCCCCGACAGCTGCGGGGGGCGCCCGAAGTGCCGGCTATGCCTCGCCTTCGAGGAGAGGAACCTAATGAGCTTCAACAAAGGCAAGTGTAGGGTCCTGCACCT
>VYZQ01066013.1:8256-22348 GCA_013400655.1 Mystacornis crossleyi
TTTTTTTTTTTTTCTTTTTCTCTAATAGACTTCTAATGCAGGTATAATTGTGCTAGTAGTGCTCTTTGTGCTACAGCTCAGTTTGGAACTCACAGCAGTGTCAAAGCCAAAACTTCTTTCTCTTCTTCTTTTGGCACAATTGAACAACAGAAAAAAAAAAGTATCTTGTTTATGAAAAGTGTTAGAACTGTGTGTCACATTGTGACTGTAGAACACTGTGAAACTGCCACTGGGGCATTCCATGGGACTGGATGTCTTTGTTTAATTTTTTAATTCTCTTCTCTTTTGAGTACTCTTGACTTTGGCATTTTTTTTTTTTTTTTTAAAACAAGATTCAGGCACTGGACTCTTTCAAGCTATGCCAGGAAAGTAGTTCCAAATGGAAATGTTTGTGTTCTGTTTAAATCTACTCACCCAGAACACAGTAAGCGGGTCACTTCTAATCCAGTATTTCTTTCAGTGCTGTGAAGTTCGTAGTAGGCTCCTATCAATTCTTCAACATTGTCTGAAAAGCAAACAAACCAAAAGTAATAAAAGCTCCACAAACACATAGGAGTACATAATACATTTTTAAATGCATGAGCAATTGTTAAATAAGGGAGAAGTATTGAAGCGTGCCATTCTCAAACAGCTCTATTCTGATTAGAGTCGTGCCTTGTGCTGAAGTTGTATTTAGGAAGAAATCACTCTCCTTGGTTGCTTAGCTGATGTGCTTCCTTCCTGCCAAGTACTTCTGCAACACCTGAATCATAAGCTGTTAATTCAGTATGGCCTTCCCTTTCATATTTGATCTTATCACGAGAAAATTTTGTTAATTCGGAGAGTATCCCAAAGTGAGAGAAAAACAGAGCACTGATTTTTATTTTTTTTCCTCATCTTTTCTACTCTTCTGCTCTTGCCCTTCACTGTTGCTGTTCGCCGTCTGTGTTGCAGGAAGATTTAGTTAGGAAGATCAGGGTTAACTGATACTCTTGGACTTTGAAGCACTGTGGGGATTTTTCTTCTTCATTTCCAGGATAACCTTCCAGACCCTTAGGAGTGGCAGTCAGTCATGAGGAGTGCAGGAGATGTCAAGGGAAGGGAGGTGGGCACCAGGCTGCCCAGTGGACATCGAGTGTACCAGGGACGCTGGGCACCACTTTAGGAGTGAGGCCTGGAAGAGTGTGAGTGGGGCAAGGCTGGCTTCTGGGGATGGGTGGAGAGCAGTGGTGCTGGAGCAGGTGCCAAGGCAGCTGCTAATGCTGCGGGGAGCTAAAGCCCCTGGCATCCATCCGTAGTCAGATATAAAGCATTCGAATGAGAGTCATAAAAAATATGAGCCCTGAGAGGCCTGGATTTACTTTTACATGCATCTGGGTATTTCTTCCGTGGAATTCAGAATTGGTTAGGCATGGATATGATTCCAATTCTTCCCTCCATTGATTTGTACCATTGTCATGGTTTTTGCTTGGTCTAGCTGAACAGAAAGCCAAGTCTTGACATTTACACCCTACCTCTTTCTTTGTACAAATCTAGAGGAAGTGAAATTAGAAGTATACAGGGAAGTGAATTGAAGCATACAGTTACATTATACTGTGGTCCCCTGAGGATTGAGATAATTGGAGAACTTTTCCTCAAGAACTGAGAATTTTAGTGTTTATTTCTGTGCTGCTGTAAGGAGTGTTCCCTGGGGGCCCTTGAGGGCAGTCATCTGTGTATGTAACCCGCCTCCTAGGAATTGCACTTAAGGATACTATTTAGCAAGTGTCATGGAAAATTTTCAGTGCACCTCCAGTTAACAGCACCTTGCAGAAGACACTTGGCAGAAGAAAGAACAGACTTTGTGTTTCCTGCAGCATCCAGTTACTCGGTGTGTCAGGATAGTGGTGGTGGTGATGTTAATGAAAAGAAAAAACTCACAGTCTTTCCTTTTGGGGTTGTTGCAGTACATGCTGTAGTGTCTTTTGCACCAGGGAATTGGGGATTTGTAAGACTGGCAGTGTAAGAGTGATATCATTACTGGGTACCAAGTGATCATATTATTACTGGGCACGGATGTGAAACAGGAAGCAGTCTCAAGAGCACTCTAAAAGTAAATATAAAGCAAGTCATTCTAGGAATATTTTAATATGTTAATACCATTGGGTTTTCTCCTGCTGGTGCTGTTTTGGAGAGGGGGATCAAGGACACTGTTTCTCAGCATCCTAGATGTTTTGAACAGAATTTACCTGCTGTGAAGCCAAATATTCAATATATGCCATAATGATCCTTTAATTTGAGTGTGATGACTGTGTAATGCTGACAGTAGCTTAAGTAGGTAACCCAAAGGAACCTCTGTAAAGATTTCATCATGATTAACTCATTTGTCATTAACTGTGATGTAGAATTAATGTGGATTGAGAATTACATTGTAATTTACCAAAATACGAGATGGAAAATAGCTAGTAAGCCATCTGACAAGGAATATCTGTCACTGCATGAGAATTAAAATCAGCACAGCAAATGACATGACTCGTTATAGCTGCTGACCTAATGTTCCTTCAAGCGTCTCTGAAGCATGATAATTCCAGTGCAAACACAAGTGTGTGTGGTTCTGCATTATGCATAGTTTTAAATCACCCCTCCCACATTTTAAAAATACTTGAATAGTTAACTTGCTGGCAGCACAGTTTCGAACGCTGTTTGCCATGGCAGCTGTTTGGCAACTGGCTCTGTAGCAGGGATGAAACAGCCGGCTTCTGGCAGGTTGGCAGCAGGTCCTGGCAAAGAAAATGAACTAAAAAGGGGCAATGACCATGTCAGCTAAGATGATCCCACGTGCTACAACCTCATAGCTGTGCAGTAGTTAACACTTGGTGTCTGCCAGCTGAAGAAGTGGAAAATGCAGGTTAAATTTTTAGAAACAGGCAGAGGCCCAAAGTTGCTTTGATTTTGGGTATATAGCAGTTGGAAGCAGCTGGTCTGCTGTGGTTTAAGCTTGTTATGTTCAGTTTAGTTTCACTGTTTTGCCCTTTGGACTTGGTTATATCTAGCACACTCTCATGTCTTTGGACACAGACACCCAGCACACCAGGGTAAAACACTGCTCTCTCATCCGTGCTTGCAGTCTTCCATACACTGTGGCTTTGATCACTTCTTGAGGCCCCATTTGAAATGGATATGATTACCAATGTTTAATAATAATCAGTTTTTTTGATGCTGGAGTATATTTTTCTCATTCTTCTGCCACTTTGTGTTTGTTCTTTATGACTATTCTTTCACTGAATTCAGAAGGATTTTTTTATAACCTTGAACATACTTTTGGAGGCCCATGTATGTGGGGACATCATTACCAGGCAAAAATAAAACTTTAATGGGTGTGCAAACAGACTGCAAGCTTAAGCATCTGATGGGATACAGTGTGAAATAAAAGGCCTCAGGCAGCTTGCAGAAGGGATATATGCATGCTCCCAGGTTTCAATTAAGCCCTGTCTCCAATTTTGCAGTGATTTTCATTTGAATGTGTGATTTCACTTGAGTCTGAAAGTGATATAAATCTGAAAATAGGCATGTCATCTTCTAGTTTGAACAGACTTGAATGTTTTGTGTAAGAGAATGCTGTAGGGTTTCACATACCAATTATCCTGTTCAGGAAATGAGGAAGAATAGGAAAAATCAGTAGGCTGGAGATAATTTCTAAGAGCACAAAGTGACTCCCAAAGTTTTTAATTTCCTTGATAGACATGAAAGTTAAAAAACTGGGCTTGGGATACTTTAGCGTAAGTGATCACTAGATTTTAAAAAGGGGAGAAACCCAAGCCACGTTAATGTGAACATACGTTCATTTTGCAGCCATCCTACAGAAGAGGGTCTTTTTCATGGGAAAAGAGCTTTTGACTGTAGTGGTTGTACTCTAAATGGGAAGAGAGGTGGTAGTGGTAGGCTGTAGTGAACTGTAGTGAAAAGGAAGAACTTGATTGTTACACAGTTTTTTCTAAATTGTATTTGTATATTGGTCTTGGCATAATTTCCTCTTGTTCCATTGAACGAAGAACAAAAGTGTTATTCAGGCAAATAGAATTGCCTTGCTAGTCTGTCTTGATCCTCCATGTTTTTCACAATGGGAATTTTTCACTGCTGGAAAGCAGTGCTGCAAAAAAGGACCTGGGGGTCCTGGTTGATGGCAAGTTGAACATGAGCCAGCAGAGCCCTGGCAGCCAGGAGGGCCAGCCCTGTCCTGGGGGGCATCAGGCACAGCATCGCCAGCCGGGCAAGGGAGGGGATTGTCCCACTCTGCTCTGCACTGGGACAGCCTCAGCTCGAGTGCTGGGATCAGTTTGGGGTACCACAATATAAAAAAAGACACTGAACTATTGGAGACTGTCCAAAGGAGGGCAACAAAGATGGTGAAGGGTCTGGAAGGGAAACCATATGAAGGGTGGCTGAAGTCACTTGGTCTGTTCAGCCTGGAGAGGAGGAGGCTGAGGGGAGACCTTCCTCGTGATGGGAGAAAGAGGGGCAGGCACTGATCTCTTTTCTCTGGTTACCAGTGACAAGACACAAGGGAATGGCCTGGGGTTGTGTCAGGGGAGATTTAGGTTGGGTGTTAGAAAAAGGTTGTTCACCCAGATGGTGGTTGGGCACTAGCACAGGCTCCTCAGGGAAGTGGTCACAGCACCAAACCTGTCAGTTCAAGAAGCGTTTGAATGCTTCAGAGAATGCTCTTGGGCACATGGTGTGATTATTGGGCATGTGGCTGTGCAGGGCCAGGAGCTGGACTCAGTGATCCTTGTGCATCCTTTCCTACTCAGCATATTCTGTGATTCTGTGATAGAGTGATACTGGCAGGGATATAATATGGATGCTTAATATAATATTTAGCTTATATTAGATTTAATTAGAGTAAGCCATTGGAACTTTTATTTTCCACAAAATTCCTCTAAAAAAAGGGCACTTTTCAGAAGCAAGCCTTCCACAGAAGGGATAAAATAATTTAGGAATAGGATCGTTTGTTCAGTTTCTGTAGGAAGCTTCAAACCCAAGACTAAGTTTCTTGGCTCAGCCCTTGTCTTCTTATTCTCCCAGGCCACTTGCTCATTTTCATCTCTAGTGGGAGTCAAGCAGTCTTGGGAGCCAGGACTTCCAGCACAGGGAATTCTTGAAACAGTGACCTGCAAGATGCCTCTGTGGGAGGACTTTCCTGGAACTGCAGTCCCTAGAGACCTCAGGATTCATGATGTGGAGGCAGTCCAGATGGGAGGACTGCCTGGAGACACTGCAGCCTTTGTTCCCTTTCAGGTCACCAGCCAAGCTGTCAGGAAACCTGGCAGGCTTTTGATAGGACCTGCCTCTCTTGCAGCCAAGTCATATATTGATCGTTGCCCTGTTGTCTGTTCTGGTGTTTTGTTGTGTTTTGACCAGCAAATCTATTTTGGGACCTCAAATCATTCCCAAAAAAGAGATTCATTTATATATGGAAGTTTCCACAAAATTTTCCGTTTTTTGTGAATTGACATTGTACCCCAAACCCTTCCAGACTTGTTTTATCTGTTCCTAGAATGGATAGCTGAATGACCATCAGTTACAGTTCTCAATAGGGAAAGGCCAGTTTCAAAACCTCTTTTGATCTGTCTGGCAATTAGGCAGAAAGTAAAATCTGGCTCTGATGCTGTCTGTACAGACGTGTCTGTCTGACATCAAAATACTGACCTTTACTGATAAGGTTTCTTTCTTATGCTACCTTAAGTTTTCACACAAAAGCTAGCCCTCAGTTTTCCTAATTTAAGTTTCATATCTACTTCCCCCCTCCCCCCCCGCTTCTCTGTATTTATAGTGTTACACACAGACACACACTTTTTTTTCACTAAGACGTGACACTACTTCTATTTGAAGTTAGAGGTCAGACCTCTAGTTGTGTAAACAGTCTCCAAGACATGAATTCCAGGAAAGTCATAGATTTGGGGTTTTTATTAGTTTGTTTTCATGAGTGCTAATGAAGTTTTAAATGTGATGTAGTATGTCTAGCAAGTCTGGGATTTTCCCAAATACGAGAGTGCCAGGGACTGATAGCTTCCTTTTGTGAAATTGTCTTTATAGAGGTAGCTTCTAGCCCAAAAGCAAACCATGTCTTATGCTTAGTGATGCTGTGATGGTTTGCCAGAATAGATGTTGGAAATGGATTTTGTTGATTGCCAGGGGGAAAAAGTACCCAACTGACATTTAACTAAAACTTGTGCTCCTGCAAAAAAAAGGTGATTGGCAACATGTTTTTAACAAACTCCGGAAAGATGACATCAGTGATCAATATTTGACAATGAAAACACTTGTTTCAGTGAGCAAGTCTTTGCTATGCCAGAGAGATTAACATTAAAACATTGTAATTATAATTTGTTTTGGCAGCTATGTTTAAGTACATTCTTACTTCCTTCTTAATCTTTACCTTATGTATACTTTGTAATGAGGAATCAGGATTCTGGGTACTTTTTTTTTGTTACTGTATTTACAGAGAATGTCTGTTTATATAGACATTGTTTCTGTCTTGTTTTTTATATTCCTTTGAAATAATTTCTTGCTATCCTTTAGACCACATACAAGTCTTACCAGGATCAAGAATCACTTTCTTGCCAACATGGCCAGCAAAGATTTATATTTTCATTTTCATAAACTAGTTCATAAACGTCTTGCAAATTGGGCAGATGAACCTTATTGTTTTAGTTTGTTTTATGTATTTTTAGGGGTTTTTTCAGTGGTTTGCTTGTGTGCATCCTGAAATGTCTGCAGAACTTCTTTAACTGTAACTGAGCTTATTCATCTTGGATTTATTTTTTAATTGTAATTTTCTGAGCAGCATAGTGGAATGAAAGAGCTTGTGCTGCAGCTTTTCCTGTCAGACTTAAAGAAAAGCACCTTGGAAAACTGACCAAATGCTGTAAATTCTATGCTGTTTCTATTCATATCTTTATTGCCCTTGTGCTCAGGAGAATGTCCCTGTATGAGCCCACCTGCCAACAGCTTCAGTCTGCTAAGACAGTTTTGGGTGGTTTTGGGAATGCTGAATTAACCTTCAGAGCACCCTGCAATGTGCCCAGAAATACTTAAACCTGGTGCAGCAGCTCTTACTGATTTGGCAAGTCTCAGGTTTTGAAGAAAAGCACAGTCCTAGTCCCTGTTCCATCTTCCTTCTTGTGGTGCCTGTATTTCAGATTTTAGCAGCATCAGTTTCCCTCTGTCCTAGGAATGGATTTCCTCTACCAGTGTTTGCTAGAGCTGTTTCATTTGCCAGATTTGCCTGGTGCACAGGATCCCAAAACTGAAGAAGTGCTATGACTTAGGGCAGGTGCCAGAAGGCAAAATATATGAAATATGTCACAGCTACCATCACCGATCACCACAGGGTCTCAGGGCACACATTTTCATTTTCTTGGAAAAATGAAGACTTTGGTCTTCCTTTTGAGGTTATACCACCTTTAGGAACACATTTTCTATCATTTAGCATGATCATTTCTATCTCCCTCACTGTGGCAATGTTACTGGTCAGGAAAGGTGATGGTAAAAGACTTGAGGGATAAAGTACTAAATGCCACTGCAAGATGACATCTAGATAGTAACCAAACCAGCTCCTCATCACCTGTCTTGCATCCTGGGTGTAAAATACATTTTAGGTGTCACTTGCAGAGACTCATATGGTCTGGAAAGGTGATTTCAGAATGTGTTTCAGGTGGCTGTCACCTGTACCAAGCATACCAAGTGGAAGAGTGTGACTGCTGTGGATACACATAGTCTGTGCCATGAAGTGTCAAGGTTGTGCCCCGTACGAATCTGGAGCCCAAACTGTTCATCTAACCCCGTAGGTCTCTTGTGTTCTCAGACCAAGGTGAGTAGGTTCTCCATCTCAGGAACCTTTTATCTACCTACTTAGATACCAGTTTCCCAATCCAAGCTGTCTTGCCTGATAGCCTTTAGTCCTTCTATACTGTGTTAGATCTCAGCATCCTGATCTTAATATAACTTTTAATTTTACATATCCCTAATGACAGTATCTGTGCTTGCTAAGCTTGCTTAATATATTAGGAGTGGAACTGTCTTCAGTAAGCCATTTGAGAAATCCTGCACTGGATCTAACACCCACTGGTCTGTGGAAACATTTGTGTGATGCTTTACTTGACACTGATTTAGGCTTTTAGTAATTAAAGTAATTTTAAAATGAAATGTCTATTTAAAAATTCAGTAGGCCACAAGGTTATGTTTTAAGAGGGGCTGTTTGTTTTACCAAAAAGTTAAATATTTTCACTTTATGACCAATTATCTAATACTATTTGTACACTGCACAACTGGTGCCCTGGTGGTATCTCTGCCCCGTTGATTACACAGCCTGACCTTGCTCCCCTCACACAGCCAGATCTGTCATTATATCTGTGGGAATTTCACACTAGAGACTGAACACAATAAGGCCATTCTTGAATATGCATTCCATTGTAATTCTTCAGCTGTAAAAAGATTTTGATCTAAACAGCAAGTAAATAAGAATCTGATTTTATAAGAGCAAATAGTGAGGATTAATTTAATCTGTAAGGAAACTTTTCGAGATTTTGTGTGTAATACAGGCTCTTCCTAATCTCCTCAGCAGTACATGTTAGCATTCTTGCCTTCTGTTTGTTGCTGTGACTTACTGGATTTAATATTATCCTGACTCCAGTCTACTGTACATGAAAATTTCAGGCATGCTTTCCAAGCTAATATACTCTAAATGAAATAATTGCCCATGTATTTTCAGTATATGAGATTTTCTTTTCTTTAAAATTTTTGCTGTTATTATTGCATATTCTAATAATGATACTGTCTTAAACAGAACAAACTAAAAATAACTCCTTCACTTTTACAAAAATGGAATCCTAAAAAGTCTGACTTTAATGATCTGAGGTAGAGAATCTTTTCCCAACACATGAACCCACTATAGACAGGATTACTTAAAAGCCTTTTATTTCCTGAAGGTCTCTTTCTAGTCTTTGCAGCCACATCTCTTTCTCTTTAATGGCCTGATCCCACAGTTCTGATGAAGTGTACTGAAAACAAGTTTTCACTCATATGCTTTTTTCTCCTTTATTCTCAGAGTTTTACACATCTTTCTTTCCTTCTTAGATCTATCCTTATGGTCTCTGGGCACCATTCATGATTCTTATCAAGGGCTTATCAAGGATGTTAATAACCTCATACTCAGGTAGAAAATTCTGTCTGACATTGTTGCCCTGTTCTTTAGGTTATGAACATTTCCTTTGTTCACGTGGTAATGACTTCTGTCCTGTCGGATAAAACATTCTTCCTCAACACTGTAAACAGTAATTCATGAAAGCAAAATAATTTATGCAGGCATAAAGATATTGGCAATGTCAGACACAAAGTGAAAAGAAATGAAATACTAATGTACTGGTTTATGGTCGTTTGTGTTTTTCTTTCAGTCTTTGTGAACTGAAGGGAACTAAGCGTGTGAGAAATGAGCAGGGGATGCTGAATGAAAGAGCGTTGTTTCCGGAAGGAGGTGGCTTCCGCTCTTACGTTTAAGAACATACCAAGCAGGCTGAGGACATTTGAAGGGCAGAGCTGAAAGTGTCAAATAAACTGAAGCAGTATTGCTTCTGGAGTCAAGCCTGGTGGTTTCTGTATAAAATAGAATATGCCAAATAATCTGTACTCTATGTTTTGAAATGTTTTCATTTTTACAGCAATGGGTAAAACATACCTGGTATTTTAGATTTGTGGCAAATAAGCGACTGCATTAATCCACTTGCAGAGATGTTTGTATATTTTATAGGAGGAGATCGTATGCCAGACTCACAAAATGACTTTTGAAATAAGTAATGATTTTTTATTCATTTGAAAATAATAAAAAATAAAGCTACAAACTCAAGTTACACAATTTACAGATGTTTTCTTTGATTTTATGTATAAGGGATTTTGCTTAAGAACACTTCGGTGTTTAACAAAACTGTATGTTTTCAGAAAATTAAAGCTTCTCCAAACCTGTTGAAGTTGTTCAGAGATTCACTATTGATGCTGATTGGAACTCCATTTTTCTATAAATGTACAGGTAGTGTCCTTGTGCTTATGATTTTCATGTTTTGTGCCAAGGTTACTGTGGAGTGAGATATTCCCACTGATGACATTGCTCACATTACTGCAAGTGTTCGTAGATGCACCAGGAGAAATTGTACCAAATTCACAGCAGTTTTCTCTATGCAGAAGTAAATAACTTTTTATGGGTCTGTATTCTTCCTTCATGGTCAAACACATTAAAGGACTTGAAGATGCATTCCTCTGCTGCCTCATTCTTATGCATAGCTGTACGTATGTCTCAGGTGACTTTCTATGCAGCCTTTTCAGTCTGAAACATGAGGGACATGATGGGCTGGCCAGTGCTCTCTTGACTGGGTGTAGCCAGAGCACCTATGTGCAGAATCAAAGGGGAGGCTGTGGTGCTGTGCTTTAGAGCACAGATGTAATACTCTCTGATGGGGCTCTGAATTCAGCAGGCTCTTGGGACATCAGGATGGGACGGGTTGCAACACTATGTCGTACTTTAAAGTCCATCAGTTTGAGAGTTCAGCTGAAGCTCTGGCAGCATGAAAACATTCTTGCTCTTGCTCTCTCTTGCTCATTGGAGGCTGCAGGTACTCGACTGCATGTGTCAGTGTTGTTGGCAAGGCAGAGGGACTGTAGTGGAACAACGCGCAGTACAATTCCCACATCAGTAAAATTCCCATAAACATTTGTATTGTTCTTTAAGGATAAAACCAAAAAATTTCATGATAAACTCTGTGGAAGCCACATACCCATGTAGAGAGGTATAAGTTTCAGAGGAAGGGTGAGAAAGATTATACCATCAAATATTTCAAGCCCTGCATGCTTTTCCTGTGGATCAGATCATATCTGTGAAATTAAAAATAACAATTATGGTAAAAAAGACAAATAATAAATAAAAATCATACTTAAATTCAGGGTAAATACCTTTTTTTTCCCAGTCATGTGGTGAATTCAGGAGAGAAGTTTTCAGTAGATTAACAGCATCACAATTTTTTTTGTACATCTTTCCATTGCTTATGATTTATATATTAATTTCTGTGATTACCAATACTATGTCTCCTATAAGCAGCTCTCTATTATTTTGCTTTCAGCTTCTTGAAAATAATGTCCTGTTGATAATATTTCATCCCTGTAAAATGTGATTTAATTCTTCAGTACTCTTCTTGCAATCTTCATATGAACATATACCTTAATACCATTTTCATGTATAACTTTGGTGTCGGTTACTTGTGTGTGAAGCCAGCCCTTGATATGTAAATCTTATTTGTGAAGCATCTGTTCTTCATCTCTCAGGTACAGTTAAATAATATGGATCACCTGAAAAAAAACTAAGCTTTCCTTACTTAGTTTATCAACAGAGAAGCTACAATGCCATGGAGAGTTAGAGTCTTTGTGCTGCCTTGTAAAACTTCAGTATTGTCGTAGTTAGATTGTCTTCCTTGATCGGTTATTATTCCTTTCAGATGTAGATCTAAACAGAAACTGAAAGGAATATAGTCTAGCTCCCACACTGATTTTCTTCTTGAATACTTCATACTCTAAAAAAATGAACACTGATGTTCTTTGTGGTGTTCCTACAGGGAAAAAAGTACAATTGGGTCATCCAAGAGCAGTAGATGGACCATGACATTACCTATTCAAACAGTAGCCTGTGTGTATTTGCCAGCAAATCCTCTCTGCACAACAAACCTACTGTTTTAGCAAGTTACACAAGAGATTTTGTCCTCAGGTTTTGTTTAAGAGTTTCCTTGTAATTTATGTGTATGAATATTTATAAAAAGACCCAAAGAGATACAGGAAATGTACCATAGAGATGCTCATTTTTAGAAAAGCATGTTAGTAATTTAACATTCTAATCAGCAGGAATATTCCACGAATGACCTTGGTACGCAGCCACGCAGTGAGAGGCAGAACAGCCAAGCAGAAGTGTTGTGTTCCTTACCGGGGAGGAGCTGCCTCCTCCTTTGGCTAAGAGGGATAGTAGGATGCAAATAAAACTAGAACTCAAGGACACCAAACCAGTGGTGATCAGATGTTAGCATTCTTGCCATTATATAATTAAAAAAAACCAACCAAACAAAAATCCATGACATCAAGGTCCTGGATTCTGGAAGACTTTTTAAGAGGCATTTTGGAAAATGAAGCTTGGACAAGAGGAAGTCCATTAACATGTAAGGCAATATCATGCAAAGTCAAAGACTGTCTCAGGCTAATGCATGTCAAATCAAAGCAGCATTTTCTTCACCTTACTGCTGTTAAACCTCTGGTCTCCTCTCCCCCAAATTTTCATTGGAGAGAAAAAAAAAAGTTTTTCAGTCAGAATAGATACTGCTGCTTCAGCTCCCCAGCTGTGCCACTGCTGTCGTGTCCAGCTCTGATCTCATTTCAGTCAGGCACAGCTCTGCCCCTCTTTACCCACCGAGGCTTTTTACAGTCACTCAGTCTTGCCTGTTTATATGTTCCAGCCTCCCACTGCCCTAGGAGGTGTCTGGTAGCCACAGATGTCTGCTCCTATGTCTTTCAGGAAGATTCCCATCAAACATCATTGTCAGAGACTGATAAGCCACCACCTGTCTGCAAGCACCAAGCTGCACCATGAGCCGTGGGCCTGCAGATCTCAGTTGTACCTCTGCCTGCCCTCGCAGTGCTATTGCTGTGTTAGGTGACTCTGTGTGTGGGCTGGGCCAGCACCTGAGGGCTCAGTGTCTCTGACATTGCAATCCTGGGGCAGCTCTCCTGGATTGTGAGACGCAGAAGCGGCCAAATGGAGCTGGACTGATGCATGCGCTTGTGGGAGCCCCACAGCTGACAGCAGCTGCTCACCCGTCTCTCTGGTTTCTCTACCCTTGGTGTGTTTGGAGCAGCTGGTGGGGGTGCAGAGTGAGCAGCTGCAGATTTGCCTTTCTCTTCCATTGTGACTGACTCAGGGCATACTCACCCGGAGGACTGAAAGCAGTGCACCTTGAGTGTCCTCTCACTCTTGCCTTCAGTTTTCTGATAGTCATCCTCACTGCTACCACCATTCTTCTCTAGCACCATTTCTTGGTATCCTGCTGGTACAACCGTAAAAAATGTATTGTTGAGTCTCCAGGACATGATCGTATGAAAAAAGGCCAGAATAGTACAATACAAACTGCCTAAAATCAGAGAACAGCTAAATCGCCCAACATTGGGTGTTAAAAAGCTTGACTTTAAAAGGCTATATTTGGGGAGGAAAGCATTTCTTTGTCCACTGTATAGTGTGGGGAAAAATCAAATGAAAGAGAAAAGGTCTGTGAAAAAGGTGGTAGCCTCCAGCTGTTTATCATTGGCTTATTTGTTGGAAAAGAGTAATAGGATTTCTGTGTTTAATAGCTGAGACATCCTGGGTGCACCTTGCTCCTTTCATGCATGTGTCTCATGGAAAGCATTTTTGAACTCCTTGGTCTTTTCCCACTCATTGTTATTGTCTGCAGCATGTCAGAGAGCATCTTGGGGAGCTGTAGGGCTCTCAGTTTACGGGTGGGAGATCACTGGGGAGCCAGGGGCTGCAGCTCCTCTGAGGAGCAATGTGAGGTAGCCATCAGACAGCTATGGCTTCTAGTGGTGTGCTTGCCTATGCTGGCAACTTAGATGCTCACTGCAGAGACCTTTTACCTCCTGTATTATAATCATAATCATTCTGACTAATTAAAAGTTCTTTGATGTTGGCTAACTACCTTGAACTTGCTTGTAGCTTCAGATAATTGTGAACAGATATATAACTTGCAAAATAGGTTATAGTTTCAAATATTTATACCAAGAAAAAAGGAAACAAGAAAGAAAAACACCAGCGAAAGAAAAAATAGCTATTAATTTTTCTCAAAGAAGTTGAAATCTGAAAACCCTCCTTTCTTCTATCCAGTTAATTTGCTGCAGATTTCCTGAGCTGCAGTGTTAAGGGCACTACTTTTTTGCCTAGTATCTCGGATTGCATTCATCAGATTGCACCGACTTTTAGCACCTATGTTTTTCTTTTTTTTTTTTCTTTTTTTTTTTTTTTTGTTGTCTGGCGGGGTCACAGTCACTTTTTACATTC